>CAUYSK010088898.1:0-28157 GCA_963575035.1 Avahi laniger | reverse complement strand
TCCCTGTATAAGTCTCTCACTTCTTTCATTAAATATATTCTTAGATATTTAATTTTCTTTGAGACTATTGTGAAATGTATTGCATTTTTGATTTGATTTTCAGCTTGACTGTTATTGGTGCATACGAATGCCTCCAATTTGTGTGTATTGATTTTGTATCCTGAGACATTATTGAATTCATTTATCAATTCCAGGAGTCTCTTGGTTGAATCCTTGGGGTTTTCTAGATATAATAGCATATCCTCAGGAAAGAGTGAGAGTTTGATACCATACTTTTCAATATTTTGGAATAATTTCTGCTTATTTCACCTCACTGCTTGAAGGATTGCTTCTTTCATGTGTACTTTGGTCAGCCTAATAACTATGTGACGTGGTGATTGCCTTTTCACATTGAGTCTTCCAGGAATTTTGTGTGCTTTTTGTATCTGGATATCTAGATTTCTGGCCAGGCCAGGCATATTTTCCTCCAATATTCCATGAAATAATTTTTCCATCCCTTGTGTATTTTCTTCTTCTCTCTCTGGTATGCCTATGATTCTTATATTTGGCTTCTTTACAAAATCTCACATTTCTTGTATGTTTTGGTATTATTTCTTGTTTCTGTGTTCTTTTTCTTCATTCAATTTGTTTAGCACATAGGCATTATTTTCAAGCTCTGAGATTCTTTCCTTTGCTTAATACATTCTGTTCTTGAGGCTTTCCACTGTGTTTTGAAGTTCCTTCAATACCACCTTCATTTCAAAGATTTTTGTTTGGTTATTCCATAGTATTTCAATTTCTTTAGAGAATTTTTTATTCATTTCTTATATTGTTCTTGTGGCTTCTTTATATTGGGTTTCTATTTTATCTTCAATTCCATTGAGTTTTCTTACAATCCATATTCAGAATTCTTCCTCTGTCAGTTTAATCATATCATGTAAGTTGGTATCTATTGATGGAGATCGAATGTTTTCTTTTGGGGGTGACTTTTCTCTCTGATATTTTATGTTTCCTGTGTTCTTTTGCTGATTCTTTCTCATCAGGCTACTTTATCGAGAACTTGGGGTGTTGGCACTGGTTTAGGGTCTTATCTCCAAGTCCCCAAAGGGACATTCCTTGACATTGCTGGGGAGATGTGTTCTGGTCCTGTATTACCTTAGATGTGTTTTAGCCTGTTGAGTTATCTCTGATCTGTGTTTTTTTCACCTCTTCCCAGAGGAGATCAGTGTGTTTGGACCCCTTGCTTAAGCTTCCAGGTGGAAAATCACTCTTGTGTGTGTGATTCTGCTGCCCTCCAATAGTTTGAGATGGAGGGCACTGTCTTGAGTTATGGGATTACCCTTTCTTTTCTTGCTCATAGTTTGCTTGAAGCAGTCAATTATCAAGGTATTCCAATGCCTTTATGTTGGGCTGTAAACTCCTGAATGGGGTATACAAGTACTCCAATCTTTGGGAAATATCTTGTCAATCCCAAGTGTTACTTCAGCCCTGTTGCCACTTTAAGTGGGATAAGGGCAACAGGTACCTGCGAGCCTGAGAGTGTATACTTCTATGGTTGCTTGATCTGCTACTAGGGTAGAGCTGCTAATATGTTATTCAGGACTTTTGCCATGCTTGCGAGGCAGCTCCAGGTGGGGGTTGTCAATTGGTGCAATTGCTAAGGATTCTGGCCAGGATTTTCCTTCCCAGACCATAAGCTCCAAAGCTGGTGGTGGCCTGGATATCAAGAGCAAGCATTAGTGCTATGATTTAATCAGATGATAAAAACCAACTCGCTGGACCAAATCAACAGTCTGCCCCCTTTTGCTTAGTTCCAAAGTCCCACAGATTCAAGTCAGTGGCACCGAGAAAGCGGCTTTTCTTCTTTCTACCCTCCTCAAAGGACAGGGTCTGTCCTGCCCCCCCCTGAGCTGGGGGAGAAGTGCCACCTGAGGCCACCAGGCGACTGAATCCAGAAAGCAGCTTTTCACCTTACTCTGCCCCTCCAGAGGTGGGGTTTATCCTGCCCGCATAAAAAGGCAAGGGACCTGGTTGGGGGAGGAATGTTCAGAAAGTGGCTTCTCTCGTTACTCCCCTCCTCTGTGGGCGGGGCCTGCTCTGTCAGTCAGGGGCAAGTGTGTTGCCTGATACCATTGCCTGAGTTTGCCCTGCTGGGCTGAGGAAGGGGTGTTGCCCAGATCCGCAACACGCTACAGCATTTCTAGGCTATAGACCCCTAAAATGGTGGCTGCCCACCCACAGAGGGCCAGCACTGGAAGTGACTGCTCATGGGGCAGCAGGTACTGGGTTTGGCAAGCTGTCTCAATGAGCCACCAGCTGTCCCCACTGCTTCCCTGACCCACTGTATCACATCAATCCAGTAGAGGGTCCTGTACTCTCTGTCCCACCCTGTGCCAGCCAAATCTTCAGTGGTTTCCAGGGGCAGAGCCTACCTTTGGGCGGCGGCATTCACCTCCTTTGTCCTGGTTCCACTGACCACCCTGAGGCGAGGTACCTGTCTCCAAATTCCCTCCTACAGACCCAGGAAGTGTTTACTCAGACCAGTCCCTCCTTCACCCAGTGCGGACTAGCACAAAGCACTGGAGAGTTCAAAATATTTCCCTCTAATGTCTCTTCTCCACACAGCCCGTCAACCCATGCCACAACTTTGCACTGACTTCAGGAGCTTCCCTTCCTGAGTGGATGTGGAGGTCGGTGGAGGAAGAGTTGTCCTTCTGTGGGTCGACATTGCCCTGGTCGGCTGACAGGTGCAGCCATCCCATGCTCTGTTCCCTATTGTATATCTTGCACTCTCCAGACTTTGCAGTTGATTCTCCAATTCACCTGCTTTTGTTTTTTTTTTTTTTTCCAGCGCTGCTTGTCCAGCACTGCTTCTCTGCAGATTCACAATGCTGTTCTTGTGGGAGAGCTATCTACTCTTGTGTAGCTGCCATATGTTCTTCACCTCCTACTCTGGGACCAGAGAGAGCCAAGAGGTCACCACTAATCCACCATTTTCCCAAAGTCTTCAATTGACAAGTAAGATTGTATACATAGATGTTCCTTGACTTACCATAGACTTACCACTAAACCTTAAACTGAAAATATCGTTAAGTCAAAAATGCATTTGATACACCTACCCTACAGAACATCATAGCTTAACCTAGTCTACCTTAATTATGCTTGGAATACTTACACTAGCCTGCACTTGGGCAAAATCATCTGGCAACACAGTGCCCTGTAGAGTATGGGTTGTTTACCTTCATGATGGCATGGCCTACTGGTAGCTGTGGCTCGCTGTCACTGCCTAGCATTATCACAAAAGAGTGGCTGGCCCAGGAAAAAACCAAAATTCAAAATTTGGAGTAAGATTTCTACTGAACTCCAATTGCTTTCACACTATCAGAAAATCAAAAAATCATTAAGTTGAACCATCATAAATCAGGTACCATCTGCATTTATGGTGTGTAACATCAAGTTTTGATATGTGAGTGCATTAGAAAGGAGTTTTGATGACCTGTGTTATTCCTTGTCTATCAAGGAGAAATGAAAGTGTTTCAACCAGATAAGTTGTCATACAAGCCTGATTGGGCAGGCTACATAGGTCCAGATGAGTCCAGTACTAGTGGCTTAAAGAGAATTTGAAGTTGTGAGAGGTATAGTGTGTTTTATGCATAGAAATAAGTATGTGTATGAATGTGGACTGGCAAACAGGTAGACTGTGGTAACTTCAAAACAATTTTATTCCATTTATTTTTTCATAGTAACCCCATTTTTATTCAGGCACATTTCCCAACCTCCTTTGCAGCTAAGTATGACCATGAGACTTAGTTCTGGCCAAAGACTTTTAAGTAGAAATGTTGTATGCAACTCCTAGGAAGGCTGAATCAAGAATTTACCCAGCTCTTTGACATACCCATTTTAGGAAAAGCCTTTTGCTCTTTATCCTTTCTCTTTCCCCATTCCTGGAAGAACAAACTATAATGGCTCTGTTAGTTGTATAAGTCTGTGCTGTGACTTTTGAGTGTGGAAGTCAATGTAGCAGAGGTAGAAAGAGTGGAATGATTTCATGGAGCTAATACTATCACATTATTCCAGGACTGCTCATTTTTTTCTTTTTTGGGAGGGGAGTAGTTATTTTGTATGAGAGAATAAATTCTAGTGTGTTTAAACCAATTTATTATCATTTTTATATGCACCTGAATGTAATCTTCGCTGATAAACACTTCCATGTATTTTCATAAATGCTCAGAATTCTTTTCTTGATGGGGTTTTCAGCACGTGTAGAACTGGAAACGACCAAAATATTTTCTCATGATTTTCAGAGGATCATTAGCTAGGGTAGAGAGTAATTGCAAGCCTCTAGAACATTATTCTGAAAGAATTCTACATGAGTATACACAGGAACAGGCTATCATTTCTTCAGCATTTTCTTGAATATATACATTGTACATAAATTAGATGAACTCTTCACTTAGATATGTATCTAATTCAGATTCAAGACATTAATATCTTTTATCAAGTGGACTCCTACTTACAGGCTATAATCTCGAAATAAAATCAGGCCAGGCACGGTGGCTCACGCCTGTAATCCTAGCACTCTGGGAGGCCGAGGCGGGCGGATTGTTTGAGCTCAGGAGTTCAAGACCAGCCTGAACAAGAGCGAGACCCCGTCTCTACTAAAAATAGAAAGAAATTAGCTGGAAAACTAAAATATATATATAAAAAATTAGCCGGACATGGTGGCGCATGCCTGTAGTCCCAGCTACTTGGGAGGCTGAGGCAGTAGGATTGCATGAGCCCAGCAGTATGAGGTTGCTGTGAGCTAGGCTGATGCCACGGCACTCTAGCCTGGGCAACATAATGAGACTCTGTCTCTACAAAAAATAAATAAATGAAAATTAAAAAAAAATAAAAGTAAAATCATTCCTGGTAGCTAAAAAAATCATTCCCAAATATTTCATGTGTGGTATATCAAATTAAGTTATTTGATCTATTATTTTCTCAAACTTATTGTTACAATGTACTTAAACTGTACATGATTATTGTTTACTATTTTTATCAGTTACTTATTTCTTATAATCCTGCTATAAACCTTGATATACTGCAATTAACTAGGGTTTCCCAAATACTAGAGATAAAGGAGAATAATGGAAATGCAAAATACCAAATGGTTGGGGGAATCACTAAGAAAAATCTTTCTGTTCACTTTGTCATAGAGATTATTAAGAATTCTGGAATATTCCTCTGTGTAATGAGAATAACTTTTATTGAATCTTAAAGAAATAAATTTAGAGTTTTACTAGACTCTCATATATTTCGTTCTACAGTTTAGAAGGGTAACTATCAAGAGTAGAATCTATTGGTATATTTATTGGTATGGCTATATTTTATTATTTTACTACTAAATTATATTGTTTCTTCAATTATTATTAAAATTTATCTTTTGTAGTCACAGAAAATCTGTAAAGAATAATTTAAGTCTTGAGCCCGATTTTGAACTGTTAACAAGGCATTTTGGTTTGAAAGATTAAAGCCTATTTTCAAGTTGCCCAAGGTATACTGAAATATCTTTCTAATATCTAATCAGATATTCTAAAATATGAAATAATAGTTAATTATAAAAATAAAATTGACGGAGAACTTGTTTCTTTCATAGAGCTTACCATTCAATGTTATACCTAATGGAATATTTGAAAACCAAGAAAATAAATTATTCTCCTGGGTAGATGATAGTGTTGGCAGCAGGCCAATGCTACTGCTGAGAACAACTAAAAATTTATACAATTACAAAATTTATATATCAAAGACATCAGAAAACTGACAATCTTAATGACTTTGTGCAAAGCAAATATTTTAAGTAAGATAAGTAAAGCACTAATTATAAAAAGAAAACTTGATAAATTAACATCATAGAATTTAAATTTTTCTAAAAATGGAATCCACATAAGAATAATAATAAATATATATACACATATGCATATACACACATAAACACACACACATATACACACATAAAATACTGCTAAAACTCAACTATAAGAACAAAAACCACCTCATAAAAAGAGGAATTAATATTTAAATAGGCACATTAGCAAATAGTATATAAAATAGCAAATAAGCATATGAAAAGACATTTAACATTATTATTTATCAGAGAAATGTCAATTAAAGGCACAATAAGACATATTCACTAGATATTATATGCATCTAGTGATTATATGCATTCTAGTGAATATGAATATGAATATTCACTAGAATCACTGAAATATATAAGACTTACAATGCAATATTTTGGTGAGAATTTGGAGCAAATGGAATTCTCATATGTTTCTTTTTTTTTTTTTCTCATTTGTTTCTAATTAGGATCCTGCATGGTACAATCACTTTGGAAAACAGTTTAACAGATTTTTATATAGTTAAACATTGACCCAGCAATTCTATTTCTAGGTATTAACCCAAGTGAAATGAAAAAAAAAATGATAAAAGAAAAAGTAGAAAATCCTAAACAAAATTTTAATTAATTCAGTGATATATAAAATGAAAAATCAGTTCCAGATATTTCACAAATAAATGTGAATGGTAAATCAATAGAGCATTTGGAAGAAAACAGCAGAATATCTTCATGGCCTAGGAGTAGAAAAATATTTTTTAACACACACAAAAGGGACTAATTGTAATGGAAAACTTTTAAAGTTGGATTATTTTATGATCATGACATTGTTAATAGTGAAAAAGAAACACTGCATGTACTTGTGTGTTGAGGGATATTCTCATATGTATATGTTCACCGGGACTCTTATTCAGAATAACTTCTATGAATATGCTATAAATCAATAAGAAAGACAGACAATCTAACAGTAGTCTGGGCAAAATAATAAACGGGCATCACACACACAAAGAATATTCAAAAGGCTAATGAATATATGGAAAGAAGTTTTATTTTTTATTGGTCATCAGGAAAATAAAAATTAAACCACAGTGAGATACCACTGATAACTCATCAGAATGGCTGAAATTAAAAAGCAGGAAAATATCAAGTTGGTAAGGATCTAGAACTGGAAGCCTCACGTATTGTCGATGACAATTTTGGAATACACACACATACACACACGTGTGTATATATAACATTTTCATTCTATATTTATCTATATTTCATTCTATATTCAGTTATATTTGATAGATACCCAATAAAAACACACATCTATCAAAGACGTACAAAAATATTCATAGCAACAGTATCTGTAATAACCAAAATCTGGAAACAACACATACTGCCAACACCAGGATCATAGCTAGATAAATCGTTGCTTATTCAAAAATAGAATAGGAGGCTACAGCAATAAAAATGAACATATCACAACTATAGGCAATAATATGGTTAAATCTCATAAATGCAATGTTAAGTGAAAGGATGCAGACTTTCATTTATAATGCAGTTTGTAAAATTTCATATTCAGGAACTTTAAAACCAGGCAAAATGAATCTTTGGTTTTAGAAATGAGAATAGTAGATATTTTGAGAAGTAACTGCAAAGGGCTATGAGGGAGGCTTCTGAGATGTTTTCAAGTTTCTGTTTCTTTTTTTTTTAAGTTTCCCCACACAGCATTGACAAGGTTCTGTTTCTTGATTTCGATGTTAGACAGGTCTGTTCTTTGTGAAAACTCACCAATCTATGTACCTGTGGTATATGTATTTTTCTGTAATATCTCTACGCTACACTTAAATAAATTCTTTAAAACAGAGTAAGTGCAAAAATTAATTTTAAAAAGTTAAATAAATATGTATATAAAATAAAAATTTATGAGGCCAACATAGTAAAAAAAGAGAAAGCTAGCACAATCACATAAAACTTACATCTTCATTTAAGTTGACTCCATTTAAGTTGAATATGGTTCCACACTTTTACACACAATAGTGTTAATTAAAAGAAATAAATAAAAATTAATTTTTCATTTTTCATTATGCAATAACCAAATGATTTTATTTGATGTGGGAAAGCTTTTCTTTACAGAAAACTGCCATCTAATAAATGTACAGGAAAGAGCTTTAGAAAATCACCATTTTTGTAGCTAAGAAGGAAAAGTGGAAGGGAACATATTTTTCTCAGGATACAAAAAATATTGCACCACCCAGTGTTTCCAGTTTTTGAGGGAAAATGTAACTTTACAAAGGATGAATAAAGTTATCTCCAACCTCACCTGATGATTAACTTTACCATCCCTATGAATGCTACCACAAAACATTGTGTATCTTCCACCTATAAAGAATGCTTGCCAGCAATGTTTCACTTGAGACGAATATATGCTTTATATCAAACCCACTTTACACAAAATACAAAGTTAGATGAACATTAGTGTACCAATTTTGGAACTTGAATACAGAATGTATAATATATTTGATTATATTAATGAATTATTGCTTTAATGTTATGATTGTTAATTTTGTTAGATATAATATGGGATTATATTTAAGTACTAAAATGTTCACACTTATTTAGAAAAGCATAATAAAATACTCCATAAATAAAATTCACAATTCAATAATTTACTTAAATATTTTAGCAAAATTAGAAAATATAAATAAGGAGAAATGAGAACAATTATTTACACAAGGTAATGTGCATGTAGGTGTACGTTATATAATTTCTCTATATTCATGTGGAATATTCTATTATTCACATAGGATATTTTTCCTAGAGGAAAAAAGTGTTCCAAATGCCAGTTAATTATTATGCATATAGTAAATTATAGATTTCTATATTCTTTCTAATGTTTTAGAGTTTCTATATAGTTCACCTTGATTTTTGTGGTAAGATGTGAATACTAAGTTTATTTTCAAGACTTCATTATTTATATTTTGAATGTACAAATCTAAGGGAATTTTCAAATTAAATGACATTATTGACTGCAATTCAGATACATTGTCAATAGTGAAAAAATATGTTATTTTTTATTTATAATTCTACTGACTTTTATCTCTTGCATGCATGCTTTATATTTCACAAAGCAACTTAACTTATGACAACTGACATATTTTCTGTCATTTGTTCTCATTTGTTTTCATAGATGTGTGAAAAAGCAATTCTGTCATCAATGAATGACTTGAATAATTTATCATGGCAATCAATAAATCATATATTAGTACAGATAAATTTAAATGTCATCTAATTGCATATTACATTATTGGGTTTTTTTTATTTTTTAATATATTGGTCAGAGAGTGAGTCTAGTTATCATTCCTTTCATTCATTGATATCACCAAGACTGACAGATAATACCCTAATTCATAATATCATCATGTCAAAATGATTTTACAAGTTAATACTACATTTTATATCATGTTGAACATTATGAGAATAATTATGTGCTTTAGTGCTTTAATAGTACTGTTAAAGATAGATTGAGATGTAAAATATCTTCTAACTATCTTGATCTCTTGTGATCCATTGTCTGTGACTTTTTGAAAATCTCTAATGTCTTTGATTCAGGGAGTTTGACACCATGACTCTGGCTGAATGAAGAAAGTAGCATGCTTCTGAGCTAGTATGGAATTTAGAAACTAAGAGACAAGAAAGCTACTTACAGTTATGTTTGTTAAGGTTGGAATTTTTTGCAGACTATAGGTTTCTTATTCTAGCATTAGAATCTAGCTAAATTCATAATGTTAGTCATATCTTGAATTTATTTCTAAATTTTGTGTCTAGGAGAAATACTGTGCAAAAATGTATTTTGTGTTTTGCCTCATTTACTGCATATTTAGTGTGAGAAAAGAAAGTATTTTTCTTTATATATATGTGTGTGTATGTGTTTGTGCTTTCATTTGCTTTTACTCATTATCTTTCACTATCTTAGAAGATAGCTAACTAAAAGGAAAAATAATTCTATCTGCTACATTAACTTACATTGATTCACTGGTAGCTACAGCCAAGGCTGTTAAAGTGAATAGGTAATTATTCCATTGTGAGTTTTTTCCAAAACAAATGCCTGCACATATAGAATAGGCTGATTGGTCCATGAGGCTGATGTTCTGATTTTCAAAGATCTTAAAAATGCTGAGTTATCTGATTCTTTGCTCAATATAGAACATTTTTTAGTGTTTAACTTTAAAAAGTTATTTGTTTTTATTAAATTTCATACAATCACTTTTGTATTATGGAAGTTTTAGTATAACAAGGAAAAATTAGTGGATGATGGCATAGGCACAGCACAAGATAGGACAAAAATAGCTAGGATCTATTAAATACTTACTGTGTAGATACTGTATTATATTGTTTGAGGATGTAATCAATAGAGAAATACTGTGAAGTTAAAAAATATCAATATCCACAGGTAGCAAATGAGGAGATGGAGACCAAAGCATTTAAAAAACTTGACCTCATATTATACAAGGAGAACTAAACAATGTCATTTGGATTCTTCTTATACCCACAAATAGTAAATAGTAGTGAATAGCCAAATAATTTAAATATTAGGAGGTAAATGGTCACACACTCTCTTTTAGTTCAGTTTAGCATTTACAGAACATCATCGTTTTGTCAGTCAGTTGTATCATATGTTCACAGGAAGCGATATACATTCCTATCTAGAAATGGCCTCTATAACAGTATAATGAAAATTAAGTAAACAAATAATTATAACAGGACTCATGCCATAGTGAAAGTAAGTTGAATGTCTAGAAAGAGAAGGATGTAAACAAATTTGTTAGAGAGTCAGGAAATTACACAAAGAATTAGTGATGTCTAAGTAAGATTGTTAATGATGAAAAAAAGTTTGCCATTTATAAGAGGGAACTAAGAGGGTTCTAGACACTTATCAGCCAAAGTAGAGAATCATCAAATCTTATGATGTAGGTATAGAACAACCAGGAATTTAATTCTTCTGGAACCCCAATGATGGGAGCATGTGGTAAGATATATTATTGAAATGGCATTTGGGATTCTAGCAGTGGAATTTATACACAATATCAAGGAATTTTAACTCCAGTCTAAAGGTGATGAGAACTAATGAAAAATGTTAGCATTGTACTGATATCTCAAGATTTTCATTCCAGAAATCTAACTCTAGTAATGATATGGATGAGAATAAGAGAACTTCTTAGTGGCAAAGAGATCATTGAGGAGACTATAAATGGTCAAATGAGATATGGTAAATACATAAACTAAAGTATTTATATTAGGAATGGAAAAGTAGTTATCTGGGAGGTAGAATAAACAAGATTTAATGATTGGTTGGATTTGAGTAATGCATTGACTAAAAAAGAGTCTAACACTCCTCCCAGGGTTCTGCAACAAACATAGGCGGTAAAGATGATACCAGCAGTTAATATTAAGATAAAAGAGAATGAAATCCTAGATTACCTGTCTTTTAAGATGTTAGCAAAACAAAACAAAACAAAACAAGAGTTTATAAAGAAAATAATCAGGGAAGTAGGTTAAGAATCATTAGGGAAATTGAACTTTATTTGTGAGCACTGTTTTAGTTATAAACAATAAATATTAAGTCTGTACAATAATGTGCAAAAAACAGCACATAGATGGAAAATAGAATCTAGCAAAATACTGAAGGAAGCATTTGAAAAAGCAAGGTTTGTGGAGATAGGAACCAAGGTAGTTGTGTACAACACAGAGACAACAACATGAAATTTCAAAGAAATCAAGATGCTTTCTAGATCAAGGTGGCTGACAGGTACCCAGTACTTGCCTTCTACACAAAGAAGGATCAAAACCACAAATGTTAATAGATAAACATCTGTCAAATAGAGTGTTTAAAGGAGAACACTGGATGGAATTCAGCAAAAAAGAAAGAGCTTCTGAGGCACAGAAACTCAAAATGGCAGCATGAAGAAGGAAGACAAGCACCCAGCTGAGATTGGCTCAGAGCCAGGAAGGACTTTCCAGAGGCACAGATATTGACATAGAGACTGAAGAAACATGAAAAACAAGAAAA
Organism: Avahi laniger; assembly: GCA_963575035.1. Taxonomy (NCBI): domain Eukaryota; kingdom Metazoa; phylum Chordata; class Mammalia; order Primates; family Indriidae; genus Avahi; species Avahi laniger. The sequence goes on along the minus strand of CAUYSK010088898.1, from coordinate 16,251 downwards.
CATGACACCACCAAAGGAACATAATAATGTCTAAGTAACAGAACCCAAAGAGAAGCACAAGTATGAAATGTCTGAAAAGATAAAAAGGGGAAAAAAACAAACAAAACACCACCCCTGAACTTGAAGATAGCTCTTTTTTAGATAACCCAGTCATACAAAAGAACAAAAAATAAAAAATGAATAAAAAAGATTGAAGAAAGCCTGTGGCATATATGGAATGCAATTAAGGGAATGAATATTCATAAGTTTGGAATTCCAGAAAAAAAAGTGATAAGAAAAGTAATAGAAAACCAATTTAATGAAACAATAGCAGAAAACATCCCAAGTCTTGGGAAAGATATGGGCATCTAAATACAGAAAGCTCAATGATCCTCGGACTCAACTTAAAAATATCCTCCCCAAGGCACATTATAGTCAAATTTTCAAAAATCAAAGACAAAGACAGAATTCTACAAACAAGAGGAAAATATAAGTCACATATAAAGAAATATCCATCACAATAATAGCAGATTTCTCAGCAGATACCTTACAGACCAGGAGAAAATGGTGTGATATATTCAAAATACTTAAAATAAACTTCCCAGGCAAGAATATTATACTAGCAAATCTATCCTTCAGAAATGAAGGAGAAATAAGCCTCTCAGGTAAGCAAAAAATAAGGAATTTATCACCGCTAGACTGGTCCTACAAGAAATGCTGACAATAGCTACCATCATGAAAATACATTAAATTATTAAATTCACTGGTAGAACAGATACACAAGTGAGAAAGACAAAGGAATCAAATGTTATCACTATAGAAAACCACCAAACCACAAAGATAAACAACTAAAGAGGAAGAAAGAAACAAAGGACATACAAAGCAGTTAGAGAAACAAGAATGATAGGACTAAGTTCTCATCTATCAATTGCAACCTTAAATATAAATGGTTCAAATTTTCAATTAAAAGATATAGACTAGCCAAATGGATAAAAAACAAAACCCAAGAAACTCACTTCACTTGTAAGGACACACAGAGACAAAGTGAAGGGATGAAAAAAGATATTCAAAGTGAGAAGAAGTAAGTTACAAAGATTATAAGCTACACTTATATCAGATAAAATGGGCTTTAGGAAAAACAAAAAGCATGTATACATAAAAGGATACAGAGGAGGTCATTATATATGATAAATGGATGAATTCAGAATGAGAATATAACAATTATAAATATATATGCACTCAACATGACAGCACCCAGATAAATAGAACAAATATCAGTAAAAATAAAGGATAGATAGATGCTAAGACAATAATAGTTGAGGATTTAAACATTCCACTCTTGGTACTGGACAGATCATTCAGACCCAAAGTCACCAAAGAAGCATTGGAGTTCAACTGAACTATAGACCAAATGCACTTTACAGAAATTTACAAAACATTTCAACCAACAGCTACAAAGTATACATCTTCTCATAAACACATGACACATTCTCCAGTATAGACCATATGTTAGGCCACAAAATAAGTCTCAAGAAATTAAAAAAAAATGTATTAAATATCTTCTCAGACAACAATGGAATAAGACTAAGACTAAATGACAAGAGGAGGTTTGGAAACTGTACAAATACATGGAAATTAAGAAACATGCTTCTGAACTACCAATAGGACAATGAAGAAATTAAGAAGAAAATAAAAATTTCTTGAAACAAAGGCAAAAAAAGTGTAACATCATGCTACTCTCTGTCTCCACGAGATCAATTATATAAAAATTTAGCAGGAAGTTTATAGCAATTAACACTTACATCAAAAAAGTGGACATATTTCTAATAAACAATCTAGTAATGGACCTCAAGAAACTAGAAAAGGAAAAATCAACCAAACTCAAAATTAGCACAAGACAAGAAATAACAAAGATCAAAGCAGAACCAAACAAAACAGATATTAAACACAAAATATATAAAGTCAATAAAACAAAAAATTGTTTTGTTGAAAAGATAAAATTGAAAAACCATTAAATAGACTCAGTCAGAAAAAAGACTGAAATAAATAAAATTAATAATGAAAAAGGAGACTTCACAACTGATACTACAGAAATACAAAGAATTATTAGAAACTACTATGAACAATAATGTGCCAACAAATTGGAAAACCTGGAGGAACATTACATTGTACCTTATTTTTATTACTCTTTACTAGCTTTTAAATTCAATCAAGATAAAAATTGTTTGTACTTTTTAATGTGTTTATCATCATGACTTGGACATAGTGTGTTCTCCATATATACTTGTTGAATTAAAAAAGCTTCAGTATTAGCTAAAGCTTAAATATTGTGTCTAAGTTAAAAAGGTGTGTATAGGCAAAATTCATCGTTGAGCTCCTAACAGCAAAATTTGCTGCTCTTTGAACCTTTCCTTTGTTGTCCTTAAAATGGTATTTAATTCTGTTGTCAAACAACATTTTATTAAAAAAAAAAAATCATCCTCCCGTTTGTCACATGTTCTTAGCTAGGGATAGATATTCCATTGGTTTTTAAAGAAAAATTGGGAGGTTAGTAAAAGGAACTAAGTATGGTTAACCTATGTATAGCAAGGAAAGCAAATGTGGGCCATTTTCAAGAGGCTTTTATAAAGGAGAATAATAACTCAGAATGAGTTGGTGAAGGTTGGAAGGGTGGACAGACATACTATATTGTGAGAACTCACAAGGAAAGAAGTTGAAGGTAGAGAAGAGAAAAGGAAAATACCTCAAAGTAAACTAGCGAAGGGGGATACAGATCACAGAAAAGGTTAAAAATTCTTTTCTCAGTGACCAAACTTTAGAAAGTATAATCAATCTATCTTTCATGATGATGAATTCAGGAGCTGGGTAAGTAAGCGCTAAGTTGAGAATATGTGAAATAGCCTGTTTCACCTTTGAACACTGCTCAGGTGCTTGGAATAAAAGGTATGAGTTTAGCTTTCTGTGAAAGATGAAAACAAACCCTACACTTAATGTTTAAATGAAATAAAGAGAAGAACACTTTGTGATCTCTGGCGTACAAGTAGTACAGCAGAGAAATTAATGGAATACATGTCACATACTTACTTGTGGAATTTGTGAAGATTATAGGGCACATTTTAAACTTCCTATTCAGCTCAACTATTTGGATAGCATTTTCTCTCCCCTTTTGTTTATTGCTTACTGATTGAACATAGCAAAGTTTCACAATCTAGCAATTTAACAGCACAGTGTACTTATAAATGCAAAAGCTAGAATTTCTTGCAAAGACTTCAAGTGTGTCTTTCTTAAAAATATTATCTTTTCAAGATTTTAGAATAAATTATTTTGGAAAGCATTTTTTAACCTTCCTTTTCAAAAGCATTTCTAAAATCCATGTTTTTTAAATGTTATTTTTGATGCTGTCTATTGTTTACTTTAAATGTAGATTGAATTATTTCAATGTGTCAGGTAAATGCTAGATGATTTGGATACATCATTTACTTAATCCTCACATCAATATTCTGTGAGGTGTTATGCAAGTATGTCAAGTTATTATTTAGGATAATGGAGTTAACTGGCCTATTTTGTCAGATTATATTCTTTTGATAGTTCTGGCTACATGAGTGATGTTGTCTTCGATATTGTGAAATTGAAATCAAGACCTTCATTATTTTATTTATTCGGTTAACATATTTTTATTAATTGCCTACTATGTGCCAAGCAGCATACTGAGTGTTGTTATTTAGTGATGAGATATGCACATATGATTACTCTGTTTATGCAAGAGAAATAATTATGTAATACCTATGCTGACTGTAGCCCACTCCATAAACCCCTATGTTTTTCATATTCCTCTCCCTTTGCTAACCAGTTGACTTTTTGAGTTGTTTCTCAAAAATGATGGACTCAGTCTCCTACCCTCAAGTGATTCCCCTGCTTCAGCCTCCCAAAGTGCTGGGAGTATAGGCAGAGCCACCACACCTGGCCTGAAATGATGGATTTTCTATAAAACAAAGAAGTTGAAATTCCAAAGGCCAAAGGGCAGACTTCCTGAAGATTCACCATCCCACACAACCTACCCCAAATGCATATAGCACCTTGTGAGATACACCATGACCTCCCCAAGGCACATGGCCCTTCCTTTAAAAGCCCATCATATCCCTTGGGTGAGAGACAGATTCAAGGCAGGTTCTCAGTTCTCCCTACAGCTGTTATATTAAAAATTCCTTTCTTCCTTGGTAATCCTTGTTGGATCAATAATTGAACTTTTATGCAATAAGCAACTGGACCTAGACCAAAACCCCCTTGGGTTTCCACAACATGATCCAGCTATGCCAAGAGCCAACTTCAAATTTGATGATCGATCCAGCAATTGTCATCACACATGTAGATGTGTTCATAGGGTGAGAGAGTAAAGCTACAGCGGACATTTTCAGTTTTAGAAATGAGAGTGGGTGTATATTATACCAGTACAATGAAATTCCCCTGATTATTTGTGAAAAATTTGTCATTTATAGTCATTATAACTTTGTCCCCAAGGCACTTATGGCAATATGTGACACTCAGGAGCTGAAAATGTGGATAAAATTGGGGGGCAGTCTCAAACATATGTATTCATCACTGAGCTCTCGGAGAATGGTAAATTTCAGAGATACAGCTGCTGGTTTTATTTCTGACTACATGTTTGTGTCTATTATAGATAATAGCATGTAAAAAGCAGAGGGAGCAGAAAGTACAGGATAGCCATAAATGCCTTATAAAACTTACAAGACCATAGTTTTTATTTGGAAGGAGAAAATGTCATAGAGGACTTAATGATTCAAGAGTTGGAAATAATTAAATACGACTTAGGTTAAGGCATTTCTAAATTAAAACTGAAATGATGGCCTCACGTTCCTATTTGAATGTTTAGGTTCAAATAGAATTTTATATTTTGTAAAATAAAAAAACCTTACCTTATTGCATGATCTTGACAAAACCAATTTTTTTACACCAGTTTATTTGCAGCCTTTCCATTGGAGAAGTTATAAAACAGAAAAGCTACAAATAAAGGATAGATAAAAATTAGTTTGTATCAGAAATTTTGGAGAGTTTCAGGTTGAGAATGTAGATATGGTTACATTTATTTTCTACTTTCTATAAGGTACTATATCATATAGGTGATTTTAAGATAAATAATACATAGTGTTGGCAGTGTGTGTTCTTGTCTTGTTCCAGTTCTTAGTGGGAAAGCTTTCAACATTTATCCGTTCAGTATAATACTGGTTATGGGTTTGTCATATATAGCTTTTATAATTTCGAGATTTTTTTCCTTCTATATCTAAATTTTAAGAAGTTTTATCATGAAAAGTTGCTAAATTTTATAAAATGCCTTTTCTGCGTCAATTGAGATAATCATATGAGCTTTGCTTTCGCTTCTGTTTATGCAGTGAATCACATTTATTAATTTACTTATTAATAAGTTAAAATATCCTTGCATTCCTAGGATGAAGCCCGCTTTGTCTGGATTGATTATATATTTATTTATTTTTTTGCTGTGCTGTTGAATTCGGTTTGCTAGTATTTTCTTGAAGATTTTGGCATCTATATTCATAACGGATATTGGTCTATATTTTTCTTTTTTTGTTGTGTCCTTTATTGGCTTTGGTATCAAGTTGATACTGGCTTCATAGAATGTGTTGGGGAGGATTCCCTCTTTCCCTATGTGATGGAATAATTTTTGCAGATGAATGCCAACTCTTCTTTGTATGTCTGGTAAAACTGACCTGTGAATCCACATGGTCCAGGGCTTTGTTGTTGTTGTTGTCGAATGGTTTTTTTATTGCTACTTCAATCTCATTGTTCATCATTGGTCTGTTCAGGAGTTCTATTTCTTCCTGATTGTGTGTTTCCAGAAATTCATCCATTTCTTCTACATTTTTGAGTTTATATGTGTAGAGAGTTTCATAGTATTTCCAGATGACATTTTATATTTCTGTGATATCAGTTGTAATATCACTTTTTCGTTTCCAATTGAGAAAGGAACACTTATATACTGTTGATAGGACTGCAAATTAGTATGGAGATTCCTCAAAGAACTAAATGTCAACCTACCATTTGATTTAGCAATCCTACTACTGGGTAATTACCTGAAGGGAAAGAAGTCATTTTGTCAAAAAGACATCTGCATCCAAATGTTTATTGCAGGACAATTAACAATCGCAAAGAATGTGGAATCAACTCAAATGCCCATCAATTCATGGATGGATTAATGCAATGTGGTATTTATCTACCATGGAATACTATTCGGCCATGAAAAATGATGACTTAATACCTTTGGTAACAATTTGGATGGAACTGGAGACCATTATCCTAAGTGAAGTATCTACAGAATGGAAAAAACAAATACCACATGTACTCACTATTAAAATAGAACTGATGATCACACATGTACATAGATGGAAGTAAAATTCAACAGAAATCAACCAGGGGGGATTTGGGGGGGAGGATGGAAAGAAACCTACCTAACAGGTACAATGAGCCCTATCTGTGTGACAGACACACTTAATAACCATGACTCAAGCATTATAAAAGCAACCCATATTACCAAAAAACATATGTACCCCTGTAAAATTTATTTTTATTTTATTTTTTATTTCAGAATATTATAGGGGTACAAACAATTTGAATTCATGAATTGCTTTTGTATAGTTTGAGTCAAAGTTATAAGTGTGTCCATTACCCAGTTAGTGTGCACTGTATCCATTAGCTCTGAATTTACCCATCCCCCTCCTCCCTCCCACCTGCTTTATTGCCATTGAATTTTTAAATAAATACTAATAAAAAAATACATGATATTCCTGCAATATATTGAAATAACAGGGAGGGGAAGGAAAGACAATTGTTCTTGATGGGTCCATCTGGTTTTTAATGAAGACAGAGAGAAAGCCCCTTCCAAAGTCTGTTGATCTCCATGGGCCTGTAATTTGAAATACTCTTTATATCTAGGAGTCATATTTTGAGGTGAAATTCCCTGAGCTTCTTTAAGGACAGCAATTATTTATTGATGAGCTGAGTGGGCAGGGCCCTTGTAGAGAGCCAAAGGAGCAAGGATACCCCGCAGAGCCATGAGTTTGATGTTGCCACCCCAGGATGCCTGTAGGACAGAATATCAAAGTAAAGAGGATACTCTTGAGCCTTAAGAATTTGCCTTGCTAAGTTTTGGACTTGCTTACAACCTGTCACCTCTTTCTACCACCTTAATTCTCTATTTTGGAATGGTAATGTCTATCCTATGCCTATCTACCATTGTATTTTGGAAGCACAGAACTTGTCTGGTTTTACAGGTTCTCACCTAAAGAGAAATTTTGTCTCAGGATAACTCATATCTTGAGTTTCACTCATATCCAACTTAGATGATATTGATATTAGACTTTGTACTTTAGGCCTTAGAATTGATGTCGGAGTGAGTTAAGACTTTTGGGGCTGTTGGAATGAAATGAATGTATCTTGAATGTGAGAAAGACGTTTAAGATTTAGAGGGGCTAGAAGTAGAATGCTATGGACTGAGTGTGCTCTCCACCCATAATTCATACGTTGAAGCCCTAACCCAACATGTAACTCTGTTGAGGATAGAGCCTTTAATAAGAAGGAGATTCAGGTTAAATGAGGTCATAAGGGTAGAGCCCTGATTCAGTATAACTGTTCCCTTACAAGAAGAGGAAGGGACACCAGACCAGAGATTTTTCTCTCTTCACCACATGAGAACACAGCATAAGGTAGCTACCTACAAGCTAGGACGAGAGCCCTGACCGCAACCTGGCCATGCTGGGACCCTGATAATGGACTTCCAGCTTCCAGAAACATGAGGAAATAAATTTCTATTGTTTAGCCACCTCCTCTATGCTATTTTGTTATAGTAGGTGATGTTAATACAGTATGCAAACTGAGGTAAGTAGGAGCGTGATAAAGGGAAAATTAGTTAGAGATGGATGGAGAGAAAATAGGGAAGGGTGTTACCAAGCTGGCCACTTCATATTTTAAACATAACTGGTCACTTACTGTATCTCAAAAAATAAATAAATAAATACAGTATTTTTTTTTTAATTTCCGCATGTACACAGTGAGATGAAAAATAGAGAACTTACTATAATTCACTAAAACAATCTGGATAACTAAGAGAAATGCATAATTACATTTTCTTTGTAATGTGTATAATGCCTCAATCTATTTAATTTTACGAATATGTGAAAATGAACCCTAAAACTGAAATTCTCTCAGTGCATAAATGCCGTACTGGAAATAAATTAGATACGTCTTTAATGTATTACATTTTGCTGAATAATTAAAAAAAGAATTTGTAATGACACTTATGAGCCATCTCAGATCTCTCTGGCCTCTCCATGTTTATCTTTTGTTGTTTTTAAGATACTCCTTGAATAATGCTCTTCCCATGAATTTGTGGAAGTAAAATAAACTTAAACAACTCCTTCGCCTAACATATAAGTAACTTACATGAACACCTTTTTTATTTAAATCGCAAATGTAACAAGTATAAAACATAACCTGTTCTGTTGAATACTCTTGCTGCTCATTTAATACTATTACTTATAATGTTCAACATACTTGTAGTTGTTCTCTTTTCACACCTCTAGGGGAAAGAAATCAGAATGGATTATTCAAACGATTTAAATCCCTTTGAGACTGGGCCTTATAGCAATACTATAAATTTTATTTTCCCTCCAAGGTTAGCTGCAATGCTGGCCTTGATTTAAAACCCAAGATTCTGTAGGAAATGACAATGATATTGAGCTCTGACAGATTGAATTGGTCTCAAGGTATTGGAGGATGACTAATAAATCTCCAACGTAATCCAGAAACTTTTCTATATAAGATTTTCTTTCCACTTGAAATGTAGGTGACACCTACCTTTAAATGTTAATGCCATTAGCTGTTTGGTTTACTTAAATAGGGTGTTTGGGAGTGATTGCCTTCTTGTTGTGATTAGCACTCTCCTGTCTATGGCAATTATTTGAATAAAGATACAAGAAGTAGTATTCCCTTTTTTATTTCTGTGCAGTGTAGGGTTTTATTTTTCATGTCATTTCCTTATAGGAATTGGCAAGGTACTGTTTACTTCTATATTTTGTGTAGATTGTCATATCATGAAGGGAAATACTATGTTTTCTGAAGTCTGTTCCAGTTCTATGACTCAAAATTTGCCATATTACTACTGCTTATCAAAATATATAAACACATTTACTGATACCAATAAGAATAATGCAACACATTCAAAACATGCATTTTTAGATGTTTAATAAAGAAATTCAGAGATGGTATATGGTTTGAGTGTAAACCTCTTAACCCTACACTGACACAGCTTTTTAATAGTCTATTTTAAAAGCAATATTCTTATCTGGAAGGATACTTGCATGGAATATTTCTTCTTAAAAACATTCTGAACTCATCTCAGAAATTTTATCCCTTTTATTTATTAATTTATTGCTATATTTGTAGATAATGGAAGATATAAATGGTTTATTCACAAGGTCTAAAAAAGGCTTTGAAATCCACCTCAGATACCATCTTTCTCCAAAGACTATTGCTTCATCACACGTAAATGTCTCCTTTAGAGATTCCAGCCTTAAATTGTACTGCACAATTACACTTTTATGATATACAGTCTTTTTTTATTTTTCACAATACAAATAATTTTAAGAATAGATAGTAAGTTCCATATATTATGTCTAATGTTCCTTGTTCATGTTATTTGATCGAAGCCTTTCTTCATTACACTAAACTATATTATTTGTTTACTTTTTCAAAACCATGTGGTACTTAGTATTAGTATCACACTTTGACATACACTATTTACTAATATTGTAAATTCATTTTACAGAAGTGCTTATTTTAAATATAGACTTGGTTTGAAAATCAAAAGAGGGTAGGTAATAAGACTGACATATGAATATCAAAGCACACATGGCTCAATACCTGCTAAGATTATGCAACATAATATTTATGGTTTATATTTGCTATGCATATATTTTTTACAAATTGTATTATAATATGAATTATAACAGTTAACTGTTGCAAAACATTTTCTACTAAAATATTAATATTTTAAAATAAAGCTGTTGATATAAAATAAGTTTGCATCTCAAATTATAAAACTCTGTTATGAATAATTGTGATAAAACAAGAAAAACTGAATCAAATATTATAAAGAAAATATTTCCTAATTTATAAGGAAAAATAACCATTAAAAATAACTTAAATACTCAATATTAGATGATCAGTTAAATTAGTTGTTTGGTGTGTACATATAACTGGATGCTATTCAAATACTACAAACTAAGAATAACATACAATGACAAGGTATCTATGTAAGGTCTAGTAAACAAGAAAAGCAGATTTTTTTAAAAAGTGAAAAAAAAAAGAAGTAGGTGATACCACTACCAGTTTGCCTGAGACTAAGTAGTATACAGAAAAAGGAACTTACAGTGCTAAAACCAGAAAAGTCTCAGGCAAACTAGAATAAGTTGGTAACCCTAGAAGAGACAGATTTTAAATCTTTGTATGTGTGTGTGTGAGTGATTTACTGTATACATTTGTACACACATACATATAAAAAAATCTCCATTGAAAGGTGTATATATGTGTCAAACTTTGCTGTATAACAGACAATCTCAGAATCCCAAAGGCTTATTATATTAAGAGACACTTATTTCAGGCTCAAAAAGAAACCAGTTGGAACTTGGCTGGATCTGATTGGATCCAGATATTACATATGTCTCTCCTTTTGGGACCCAGGCTGAAGGAGTATGACCTGTGTGTGTCACGGTGGACTCCTAGGAGTGCAAGAGAGTTAGCCTCTGAAAGGCTTATCTCTGAACTGGCACTTCTGCCCACATTCCAGAGATCAAAGGAAAACTCACAGCTAAGACCAAACTTGGTGGGGCAAGGAGTATACTCTAAGAAGGAGGGAAGTTAATATTTCCTGAGAAATAATCTAATATCCCAATGTGGGATTTTGAATAATGTTTTATGTTTTTCTATCATGTGTTTTCTTAATTTTCTAAATTAAACATATATTACTTTAATAATTATAAAAACATATAATTTCAAACAAAAAAACCCTGAAGTCCAATTGAAAATATCCTATTCAGCATAATAAAGAGACAAAAGACAGCTATTTTTTTTTCTGAGACAGAGTCTCACTGTGTTGCCTGGGCTAGAGTGCTGTGGCGTCATCTTAGCTCACAGCAACCTCAAACTCCTGGGCTCAAGCAATCCTCCTGCCTCAGCCTCCCGAGTAGCTGGAACTACAGGCAGGCGCCACCATGCCCGGCTAGTTTTTTTTTTTTTTTCCTATATATTTTTAGTTGTCCAATTAATTTCTTTCTATTTTTAGTAGAGACAGAGTCTCGCTCTTGCTCAGGCTGGTTTTGAACTCCTGAGCTCAAACAATCTGCCCGCCTTGGCCTAAAAGACAGCTATTTTGGGCCATATAGAAAGATGAATAAATCCTGGGGATTTAATGTACAGCATGGTGACAATAATTCATAACAATGTATTTTGCACTTGAAATTTGCTAGGACAGTATATCCTAAATGCTCTCACTGTGCATACGAACACATACACACACACACAAATGGTAACTGTATGAGGTGATGGATGTGTTAACTGACTTGATTTTGGTAATCATTTCATAATATATACATATGTCAAATCAACATAATGTACCTCTTAAATTTATACAATTTTATTTATCACTTATACCTCAATAAAGATGGAAAAATATTTTTCTATTTTCTGGTATACTTTTTTGCAAATAAGGTATGACATTTTCTTATAAGTCTAAGGTCCAGAAAACTGAGAATAACAATTAAATGACACTAGAAACAGTGTCTGGATTTGGAAAGACACCCTTATTCTTTGTACAGAAATCGGGGACATGTGTGTCCCACAGACCTGGCTGTGTGCTAGCTTTAAGGTCCTTAGTTAAAGTAAGAGAAAGAGGACAACATCAATGATTTTTATTCATAGTCAAAGAAAACAGCTCCCAGGAAGATGCTCTGCTCTCTAGGGCCTTTTGACAGAGAACAGGATTCGATCCATATTTCTTTATCTGGTAATTCTCTGTAGAAAGTACCCAGACTAGTTCTTATGATTTAAACCTCTTTAGTGGAAACAAGTATCACTGGTTTAAAGATTTGTCCCTACTTAAAAAGATAGGTTATTCTAATCTATTCCCCAGCAACACAACCACTTACAAAATGGACATTTTTGGGGAAAAAAATCAGTCATAAAAGAAGTCTAATAGTGCCCAAAATGCTACATCTACCAACCCATTCATTTGTAATTGTTAGGCAAATAATAAGAAAGAACTTGGCCCCTGACAGAGTATTTTAGCAATTCAACTTCTGATGTGTCAGGCTGCCAGCTGTGGAAATGGGCTTCTTGGCTTCTATATTTTAGTTACTTATAACAATTTGTTTAATTACTGAACCATAAAACAAACAAAACTCATTAAGAGATGGGATGCTAAGCCAGTAGTGTAGACGCATATTAGCCATGACCACCACCAGTGGCAAGTCTCTCCAGCTCGCTTTAACAGAGACACTTTGAATTCGTTCAGAGCAAAAGTGAGTCTAAACAGGCTGCCTGTGTGCACCAGGAACCAGGCTGCACCTGCCTCCACAGCCTCCTATCTGCAGTGTTGTTTGAGGCAATGCGTGGAACACACAGTCACTCGGTTTATCCTTTAATCCGTCCAAAAGATACTGCCCCCGTTTACTTTCCTCGGAATATGGAAAGGCAAACTCAAAGGATGCATATAATATACAATGAATCTACTTTGCTACATTTTTACCTACAAAAAGGAATAAATATATTTGTTTTGTGGTACATGGATTCATCAGTTTATCAAAGGTTGTAAAGTACCTTCTACAGGACACATACTAATTTCTGTCCTAGAAATGCAATTTAAAAAAAAAAAAGCCTTTTTAAAAGCAACAAAAACAAGATTTTCATACATTAATTTGTCAAGTAATTTTTATGCACTTTGGCTCACCTGAGTCTAATTGAACCACTGTGAGTTAGGTCAAGAGTAGGTATTTCATTGATGAGGAAACAGAAGTTGTTTCTAACTGAAAATCATATCAGAGCAGTTTGGAAGTTTACCTGGGCCTTGATTTCTCAGGTCTCCTAATTAGATGATTTAACAGAAGAAGCCTAGGCTACGAATGTGGATATACCTGAACTTAAAGTGCAACTCAATACTCACCAGCTGTGGCATCTGGTGAAGTTACTTAACCTTTATGCCGCTCAGATTTCTCCTATGCAAGTGTAGGTAATAATATCTGCCCTCCGGGATTGAGACTCTCAGCTCATTGGTCTAGCACACAAGGCAATCTCTGGCACCTACTAGAATAACTAGAGTTCTTAATTCCTTTCTTTTCAGACATTAAAGTTATTTATGCATTTTTTTCTTCATCTGTATCAAAATTTGTTCGTAGGCATACATGATTTATATATTGATCAGGACCATGTCAAATATGAAAAAAATGAAGTTTCTATTTTTTAAATTTTTGTATTGTCAGACACTAATTTTTTCTTAATACATTCTATATATTTTTTTTCTATCCAAAATATGTTGTATGTCCTGATATTTTCATGAATGGGATATCATAATGCAAGGCTGGGCATTCTGGAAAGGACTGAACACAGAACACAGAAACATATATTTATAAGAGATTGGGCGGGGAGCACAAATGTAATTTTTAAAAAGGAAGTATTTCCAGGAAGGTAGCATGCAGTACATGAAGATGAATTTGTTACACAAAGATCTTGAAACTGACAAGTTTTAAAAATATTGAAAATTTCCCCAAAGATTCTAATACTGTACTATAAATTGTGCATCATTTATGTGGGAAAATACACACGTTTCCTGGTGTTTTGATGAAAACTTTTCCCCAGAATCTTTCTTAGACTTTTATGCCAGAGGACACATTTTAAGAAACACTAAGATAAATTTATTCACCCAGAAAAATAAATAATTTAATATTTCATTTCCTCCTCATCTTTTTATTTAAAGGTCCTCTATAACTGGACCAGAGGTAAATTGTTACTGATAGGATTATAGGCATTGTATGCAAAAAGATATTGGTGTGTGCAAATTATTTTGCTATGAAATATATTAAGCCAAAGAGACACACACACACATGTATACATGTAACTTTTATAAATTAAAGAATGTTAATAAATTAATTATCCATCTGTTTATCATTCAGCTTCAAAAAAAGATACCAAATATTTTGAAGTCCTTCTATATGCCTCTTACGAATGTTTCCATATCTAGTTCTTCACTCTCAAGGTGACCATTATTCTAAATTTGTCATTAATAATTCTTTTTGCTATTTCTTATAACTTTACCATGTATTTCTTCATTTCTTAGGTATATATCATTTCATTTTATCTTATTTTTAAAGTTGTATTATAAAATAGGATTATACATACTCTTCTATGATTATGCTTTCTCTTTCAAATGTGTTTGTCCAAACATAATGATGTATTAATATATATATCAATAATTTATTACTTTCACTGCCATGTTTTAAATTATGTGTCTATATCAATATAAATTTTGAGGCTCTCTTTTTCTTTTTGAGTCAGATTCTCACTCTGTTGCCTGGGGTAGAGTGCTGTGGTGTCAGCCTAGCTCACAGCAACCTCAAACTCCTGGGCTCCAGCAATCCTCCTGCCTCAGCCTTCCGAGTAGCTGAGACTACAGGCATGAACCACCACGCCCAGCTAATTTTTTCTCTATATATTTTTAGTTGTCCAGCTAATTTCTTTCCATTTTTTTTTAGTGGAAACAGAGTCTTGCTCTTGCTCAGGCTTGTCTTGAACTCCTGAGCTCAAACAGTCCACCTGCCTTGGCCTCCCAGAGTGCTAGGATCACAGACGGGCCACCATGCCCAGCCCTGAGGCTCTCTTAATAAGTACATAACTTGTAAAATTTTTATGACTCTCATTAAGTGCTTTAATATTACTTGAAGATAAATTTTGATAAGTTAAAAACGTGTACTAGTCACCTTAAAACATCCACCAAAAATAGCTAATAAAGCAATAAATGAGATAAATATAATCATTGAAAACTCAATAATATTAAAAAATATAAGCTATGATATCTAAAAAATGAACGTGAAATGATATAATTTAACTGTAATAAAGACATTAAACACAAATGATCTCAAGAACTTAATTAAAACTGAGAGATTGCCAGATTGGATAAAAAAGCAAGTCTCATTTCCATACTGCTTACAAGAAATGTAATTTAAATATAAGGAAAGAAAATGTTAAAAAGGAAGAGGCTATAAAAATATATATCATGTTAAAAATCTCCACAGAAAAGAAAGTCATTTCATAATGATAAAATTATGCCCATAATAACAAACCTTCAAATTAAAGGAAGGAGAAACAGATGGCAAAGAGAAATAGACAAAAAACACAATTATATTTCAATGCCTCTCTCAGTAATTAATAGAACAGGTAAACAAAATTAACAATAATGTAGAAGACTTCAACATTATAAGCCAAATTGACTCACTTCGCATGTATATAACACTTTATTCAACAAACTAGAATACACGGTTTTTCCAGTGCATGTAGAATATTTACCAAAATAATTAATATTCTGAGTTATAACAGTAGTCCCAATAAATTCAAAATGATTCAAATTATACAAAGTATGATTCTTGATCACACTTTATGGAATTTGACCATTTCTAAGCAATATTGTACTGGAAGTCTAGCTACTGCAATAAAGTAAGGAAAAGAAATAAAAGCCATCAATATTGGGTAGGGAGAAGTAAAACTATATTTATAAAAGGTATAAATGTCTGTGGAAAATCCTAGGGTATTTTTTTAAAAGTCACTTGAACTAGTGAATAAGAAAGACACTTTCACTCAAATGTTTATATCAGCATAATTAATCATGAAAATGTGGAAATAACCCAAGTGCCCATGAATACCAATGAGTGGATTAATAAAATGTAGTATATGTATACCATGGAATACTACTCAGCCATAAAAAATGAAGAACTAATATCTTTTGTAAAAACCTGGATGGAACTGGAAGCCATTCTTCTAAGTGAAGTATTGCTAGAATAAAAAAACATC
Source organism: Avahi laniger (assembly GCA_963575035.1). Lineage (NCBI taxonomy): Eukaryota > Metazoa > Chordata > Mammalia > Primates > Indriidae > Avahi > Avahi laniger. Next base: position 129 of record CAUYSK010088898.1, on the reverse strand, counting down.
ACATGCACTCACTTTTAGGTTGGAACTAATCAATCAACACTTACGTGCACATGTGGAATAAAAACTCAATGGAAGTCAAGCAGATAGGTAAATTCACTCCTAATGGGTACAGTGTCCACTATCTGGGTG
>CAUYSK010088897.1:0-13398 GCA_963575035.1 Avahi laniger | reverse complement strand
CAATTAATTTCTTTCTATTTTTGGTAGAGACAGGGTCTCGCTCTTGCTCAGGCTGATCTCGAACTCCTGAGCTCAGAACGATCCGCCCACCTCGGCCTCCCAGAGTGCTAGGATTACAGGCGTGAGCCACCGCGCCCGGCCTCTTTTTTTTTTATTTTTTAAAAAATAGCTTTACTGAGGTATATTTTCCATATTCATATATTCACAGTATACAATTCAATGGGGTTTTTTTAGTAAATTTACCAAGTTGTGCAACCATCACCATAAATCAGTTTTAGAACATTTTCATCAACCCAATAAGGCCCCTCATGAACATTTACTGTTAGTCCCCGCGCTGTCTTCCCTCCCCCTACCCCAATCCTCAACTCAGGCAGCTACCATTCTACTTTCTGTCTCTGTGTTTTTACCTTTTATGGATATTCCATATAAATGGGATGATACAGTATATGGTCTCTTGTGTCTGGCTTCTTTCACTGAGTATGACGTTTTTCAAGGTTCATCCATGTAGTTGTCCGTCTCCATAGTTTGTTCCTTTTTGTTGTTGAATGATATTCTATTGTATGGACATATTATACCATTTTTGCCTATCCATTCACCAGTTGATGGACATTTTGGTTGTTACCATCTTTCGGTTTTTATGAACAACGCTACTATGAACAATTGTGTGCAAGTCTTTCGTGTCCACCTATGTTTTTCTTCTTTTTTGGTAGATATCTCAGGATAGAATTGTGGGATCATATGGTGAATTTATGTTTAACTTCATTTTTACTGGAATCAGAAACATATAATATGTTTCACTTCTTAAGAAACGGCAAAACTATTTTTTCAAAGCGGCTACACCATGTTACATTCCCGCCAGCCGTGGCTCAGGGTTCCTGCTTCTCTACGTCCTCACCAACATTTGTTATTGTCCGTCTTCTAGATTATAGTCATTCCAGTGGGTGTGAAGTGGGATCTCGTGGTGGTTTTGATTGGCATTTCCCAAATGGCTAATGATGTGGGTTAGCCCTTGATTTTTAAATGTTGGAATTCATTCAAATAAAAAAAAAAATGCTGCATATCAGTCCTGTGCACATGGAACAAAACAAGTTCATGGGCTGGAACTGCCCTAAAGGAACAAGTTCAGACTTCTGACCTAGACCCCGCAAAACAATGGTCTGTGAACTTTTTCTTTTGGGGGTGAAAGCAGCCTGGACTGCCAACAAAAATTACTGTGGAGAGAGAGGAGAAGGATTTCTCACTCTTTTGTAATAAACTTGTACACCAGAAAGAAAAACAATTTTCAATCTATTTATTCATAATGCCACATTTTTTTCCAGGAAATCATCATATTACATCTTTGTTAATGAGTCCTTTAGGTACATATTTGTATCCCTTTTCAGAGATGAGGCTAAGTAACTTTTGAAAGGTTAAATAAACACTTAGCAAACAGCAAAGTTAGATTCAAAGCCAGGTCTATCTGGTTCTAAATCCTGAGTTTTCCTCCTCAGAATGGCAGCAAATTCAGGGATGGAGCTATATGGGTGAAACTGGAGGAGCCAGTCTGGGATGGATGACAAAGATATAGGGGGACTAGGTGTGGGGAGCAAGGGAGGGAAGGAATCAGGAAAGTTTCAAAACTGTTTTCATTAACAAAGGGAAATTGGGAAGAGAGAAAATTTGAGTGATGGGATAGTTGAGATAGAAGAAAATAGGTTTGAAGTCCACTGCTTTTGCAGTTTCCCTATCTTGCAGGTAGAGATGTCTGGCAGAGAATTGAAAATATAGGGACAAGTGCTGGAGAGACACCAGGGCTAGAGATACATTTGGGGACATTCTCTTTATTATTAATTTTTCATCAAAACTAATGTCTTTATGATGTTTAATGCTAATGAACGTCCCGTGCCCCTCTTCTGATGGTCCACTGAGTTTGTTTTAAAATTATGAGAAACCATGGAATCGGTGGCTTATAGGGCTATTTGTGTGCGGATTTGCTAAGCATGGAAGACTGCATTGAGAAATGACTTTGGTGGCCGACAAAGCCGAGACTCAGGCCTTAAAGATGGAGTCTTTGGTCTTCTCTAAACACATTTAAAAATTCAGAAGAGGAATATCATTCACATATTTTGTAAAATTAACTGGTACTCCATGTGCAGACTGCATTTGAAGGACAGACCTCTTTATGGAGCCAAGTCACAAGACACCTGGACAAGGGGCAGCCACCCCAGCAGGCAGGTGGGGGTGGGGGACCAGATGCACTAGGACAAAGGACAATACAGAGCCTGACTGGGACTTCCCCAGGAAGGACTCTGCACTCAGCTGCCTTGGAGCCTCCTCTGAATTCCACCAACCCTTCCTTATCATTTCCTGCCTTGTTTTGTTTTTTGTTTTATTCACTCTTTTGACAGACTAGAAGTTTCCTAGGCTTGGGCAAATACATCATTTCACACGTATTAAAATGCGCCCATATCCAATATTTAATAACTTCATTTTGCTGTAATTTTTTGAAAGGATTTTGATAATTTTCAGTTTTTGTAAGAATCATTTATTTTGTTCATGTGGTTTAGACTTTATATTTATATATAATTATGTAAGAGTTGCGTTGCGGTTGACTAGATTTTGCAGACGTTTCATTAAATATTTATTAACTTCGATTTTTCTAGTTTCCCTTCCTTATTTTGGGGCCTTTTTTTTTTTTTTTTCAAGTCTCAAACGTTTTCTAAGGCCCTTGAAAAGCTCACAGGCGCTAGGGGATATGACAGCACTGCAAGAATCCAGCCTTATGTTCCTAAGAACCCTTCACAGCCCCTCTCGCTTCGGAAGCTCTACTTGATGAATGAATGAAAAAACGAATGAACGAGCGAGTGGATGAAGTGAATGAAATCTTTTCCCAAGTCTTCTTTCCAAGGTCGGCTCTCTTATTCTTCTGGTATCTCCAGCCCTGCTTGGAGGTTGAGCAGGGAGGCCCCTCCCCCCCGCTAACACCCAAACTGCAGTCTCGGAGGAAGGTGACCGGCGCCCGGCCGACTCCGGCAGGGTCAGCTTGGGACCCAGGGTCCGGACAGTGGCCGGTTCGCTGACTACAGCCGGGACCCCAGCAAAGCCCATGCGCACCCCTCCCCCTGCTCCCTTCCCCCACTGCAGGTGAGTCGCAGAGCAGCGGCTCCCGCCCCCCGCAGCCCCGGGGGTGACGTCAGGCCTCTGGACCGCGCTCTGCCCCGCCCCTGCAGGCAGCGCCGGGGGCCCGCGATTCGGCGGTGGAAGCCCGTCCCGCTGCGGCACATGCCGGCTGCGACAAGCAGAAGCGGCGACCAGGCGCTCGAGTGTGCTGCAGCGGCGCCCCAACGCTAGCGCGACGGGCGTTCACTCGGGGCTGGGGACTCCTGCCGCGGCACACCTGCCCCACGGTCCGCGCTGCCCGAACCAGCGCAGCGCTCCGGCAGCCGCAGAGTCCGCACCCGCTGCCTCGCGGGATCGCGGGGCGCCCTGCTACATTCAGCTGTCCATCTCCGCCCGAGCCAGCCAATCGCCCGCCACTGTTCCGGCCGCACCTCCCGGAATCTATAACGGGCGTGAGGACCAACCTATGAGAGTGGGGTCTCGATGGCCTGGGCTGGGAGTGGGAGCCAATGAGCATCATTCCAGGTGGGTGGAGGGAGCGGACTCGGGAAGGTAGCTTCGTTCGGGTTGCTAACGTCTTCCCTTGGAGATGGGCGCGCAAACGGACCAGTGGGTCTGGGGGCGGCGGTGATGGGCGTGGAGCTGGCCCAATGAGGGTGGGAGTGGGTGGAGCAGCCCCAAGCAGCAGTGCTAAAGGAGCCCGGCGGAGGCAGCGGTGGGTTTGGGACTGAGGCGCCGGATCTGTGGTCGCGGCTGGGGACGTGCGCCGGCGCCACCATCTTCGGCTGAAGGTGAGAGGTGCGGCTGCCGGGGTCCGAGTGCGGCCGCCTGGGGCGAGGGGACGGTTTCTGGAAGGAGGGACAGAGCCCGAGCTGAGGGGACCGGGCGGCTCTGGGGGTCAGGAACGGAGCCGAAGAGGGAGCTGGGGAAGTCAGAGGGGGTTCTGGGCGGGAGGGTTTGTGCTGCAGAGACCTTAGGTTCGTGCGAGCAGGGTCCTGGGCGGGAGTAAACGGGACCTCAGTGGGTGGAGATGGAGAGACCCCTGGAAGCGTGGGGAATGAGGTCCTTGAGAGTGAGACCCCTGCAGGGATCCGGGCCTGGAAGTGCGGGAGGGCGACCCCTTGGGGGCTGGGGATGGAGATCTAGGGGTGGAGATGTGGGGACCAGGTCCTCGTGTGTGGGATCCCTGGGGCCGCGGGGTTTGAGGCTAGTGCCCTGGTAGGGGTCTCGGAGTGTTCCGCGAGTCTGTGTCTGCCTCGCAGGATGGCAGGGGATTCTGGGGTGGGCTGGAAAGCGTGATTCCTGTGGGGGGGGGCGCTGGACTGGAAGAGCCCCTGCGTGAGTTAGGCCGGGCCGGGCCCCCCGGGCCCGGTGGTGGGGTCTGCCGAGGGCTTGGGGGCGGATGGCGCGCGCCGGACCTGTGTGGTGGAAGGACGAGAGGACAGAGGCTCTGCGCGGCCGGAGGAGCGCGCGGCGGGCAAGGGGAGAGTCGGACTCTTTTGGCGCTGGGGAAGGAGGGCGGGAGGGGGGCATCATACAACGCGCTCTGTGGACTGCCGGGGCAGGGGGTGGACGCCTGGCAAGGCCAGGGCGGTTTGAGGGGGCGAGGCGGGAAATGTCGCGGGGGCGCGCTACTGCAGGGCGGCCGGGGGGAGGGTCAGCCCTCGCCTCGGGATCCCTTTATTGTGTAAGTGAGCTGGGAATGGCTCGCCGCAGTCTCTTCCTTGGCTTCTGCAGTTGGGGTCACACCCTGATCCTATAAAATCAGACTGGAATTGGGTCAGAGGGAAGTTGAAGCCGCGGAGTCTTGGCATTTGCGGGGGCTTTGTGGGCCTGTGGTGGGCGGATGCGACCCGGGGACGCGGGAGGCCCCCGGCCAGGCCTGCCTGGGAACTAGGGCCTTAGGAAGGAGGTCGGCGACTCGGCGAGTCTGACCCGGGCCGACGAGGTTTGGGTAACGTGGCCTCTGCCTACAACCGTTATCTCTGTTTCTTAGGGCCTCTGCAGCTCCCTTCAAGATCACTGCGGTGGATGGAAGGGGGTGGGGTGGGGTAGGGTGGGGTGGGGGAAAGCAGGCGGGGTGGATCCAGACTGCAGATGAAACAAAGACTGCTGTTTTCGCTGAATAATATAATACCAAATATAATACTTTGGCTTTGCTGAGATTTTGTTTTTTAACATTGAAACTGAGGATTCTTTGAGTTAGGTTTAATTATTCTTGATAGTATCTCACTCTGGAAAACTTTATAATCTATTTATTGTTTTATCTCTTTCATCAGTCTGCCTTTATTAATTATTCTCTTAGTCCCATGTTTTTGATGTTCAAGTATGCCCTGTCTGTCTCCGTTTGGAAAAGTGGCCATTTTATGCATCTCCTTACTTCTGCATCTTCAATTCAGTTCTTCCCCGTCCTTATCTGGAGACAGCATATGGTGTAATTGTGCGATATAGCACGAGCTTTGGCAGCGGAGGGATGTGACCCGGGAGAGCCTGGCTTTTTATTTGGGTTCCTTAGGGAAATCATTACAATGAAGACAGCCCGGATGGAAGGTGAGATGGAGGAAATTTTGAAGGGCACGTTGTAGGGTGGAAGACTATATGCTTCAACCGTTTATGTACTTTGTTATCACATATGAAGAATTAAAATCCTGGTGTTGAATCCAAGTTTTGGGAATATTTAATATGGTATAAAGATATTAATTGGGAGATGGGGCAGGTCATAAATAGCAATAGTGGCCTTTTGCATTTGGTTTGTGTTTGTGATCGTTTGGTTAAGCACAATTTTGATAAGTTATCAGACTTGCCCAGTCCTGTAATGTAAGTGACCTCAACGGTAGCTTTACACAAATTGGGACTGTTCTGTTTTGTCTGTTATAGAGTGATGCTCTGTCATGGATAAATTATCCATCATTTTTGTTTGCCCTTTAATATGCAAGCTGTTCTTAAAATTCAGTTCTCCTCTATCCACACCTACAGTAGGTGCTAGGAGGCAGTTAGGAAGTTTGCTGGGTGGCATTTCATTGGAAGTGAAAAATGACCTGGAGGAGGAGCCCCAGGGGTGTATGTCAAACCCTTGTAGGGTATGGGAACTTTGGCTCCGTAGGGGGCTAATTCATACACAGATAAATGATTTAATTATAATTAGGCAATTATTTCAGATGATACCAATAATCCTTAGATTATGTCTGCCACAAAGAGGTTCCTGTTTATTCCTTTTTCCCTAAGTACAGGAATTATTTTCTGTAAAATATAAAACCTTTGCCAGATTGTGTTCATTGAACATGATCTTTAAGCAATAATTAGTAGGGTTTTTATTTAATAGAGAGGTAGTGAATATTGTTCTACATGCCCTTCAAAACTTCCACCGTCTCACCTTGCGTCATCGTAGCAAGTACTCTGGAGCTGAAATCTGGGTTTAATCCCAGCTCTGCTACTTGTTACCTGTGTGACTTGGGCCGGTTATTGGCTTTCTCTGTACCTTAGATTCCTCATCTGTAAAATGAAGATATTAATAGTGCCTACCTCATAGCGCTGTTGTGAGGATTAAGAGTTGACATATGTAAGTAAACTGCTTAGAATAGTGTCTGGCCGTAATTAGTGATGTATAACAGTGGTATTTGCTATTTTAAAAATTGTATTGTCCTTTCAGCAAGACAAAGCATTTGGGAGTGGTACGCTGTTAAACATCAGTATTCAGATTGGGTACCAAATGTACAATGGAGTAAAAAAAAAATACAACATATTTGATGATCACAAGTGAAGAATTAAACTGAACAAAACATCTTCACTGGCCTCATGAACTCTCTCAATTAAACAACAATATGAGCACCTACTACCTGCAGAGCCCTCTGGTGCAATGCAAGGCAGGGCAAGAAGAATGTCAGAACAGTACAAAATGTTAGGAGAAGGAGAAGGATTAAATTGCCAGATTGACCTGAAAAGAACTTCTGAAAGGGTGGTATTTGGGTCAGGAGTTGAAGGAATAGTTGGTTTTTGGTTGTGAAGAAGTTGAGGCTCATATGAGGGTAGGGAATGTACATGTAAATATTGACCTGTAGGTACAGATCCCCTGTCATATACCAGAGACCAGGCTAAGTGCTCTAGATATGGCAAGGAACAGCAGCTGTCCTTATAGTGTCTAGCTGGAGAAGAATCTGAAAAAGTGAAAGTAAATTATAATCCTACTACTAAGTAAAGACCAGTGAATATATGTTTCATTTAAAAAAAAAATGCGTACATATATAATTTCCCCCCACAAAATCGGGAGCTTGCTGTGATTATACTTTTGTGATCTATTTTTTTTAAATGTTAAATTACAAGCATTTCCCCACCTAGAAAAAGTACTGACAAATTTAAAATGTCCTGATTTGGTAAAATAATTTTTAAATATGTAATCAACTTTTTCTAGACCTGCTCTAGAAATAACTTGTTAAGTTATTCTAATTTATAGTCACTTACTAAATTCAAACATATAATTACATGTTCAATGTAAAGTTAAAGAAATGTGCACATGCCATTAAGACAATTTCCTAAGTGCTGTATAGGATATACAGTTTATACTTAATAAGAATAACTTATCATATTTTGTTATAGTTGGGTATTTCCCCTTTTAATAGATAGACCCTGTCCTTCTGAAAGGTGGTGTATGTATCCTATTATTTGTCCTTAAATTCACCTAGGATGTGGCCTACCTCAGAGCCATGTTTCCTTTCTTCTTACCTGTGTGCAGTTTTTAAGTTGGGAAGAAAAGACTTGTTAGCAATGTTATTAGACCAGTCCCTAGAGGTAATTGGCTTTTGAAACTGTTCTTCAAAATGTACTTGTGCCCATGAATATTTTCTGTATTGCCCTTTCCTGAGAGGATGTCTGAGAAAACAAATGCAAGTTTAGTTATATAAAATGTGCTAGCAGTTTTATTTGTAGAAGTCTTAATAACATTAATCATATTTTGTGATTTATTTTTTGTTTCATTTTGTGATTTTTTTGTTTTATCCAAGTCCATGACCTTGAAAACATCCGTGTATTCTTTAAACCGTGTTATGAATTAGTCTAGGACATTGGTTTTCAACCTCTTTCTCTACCCCAGCATACCTGCTAGTAACAGTGGCTCACCATAGCAACCACAGAACTGTGGAGCAGTGGTTGTCAGGTGTGGCCCAGGACCAGCAGCAACAGCAGCATCTGGGAATTTGTTAGAAATGCAAGTTCTGGGGCTCTACCCCAGACCTACTGAATCAGAAACTCTGCGGATGGGGCCAAGCAATCTGTATGTTAATAAACCTTCTAAGTGCTGCTGCTGCATGCCAGAATTTAAGAACTGCTACTCTGGAGCATGTTTGAAATGCATTACATTGTAACAAATAATTTCTGAAGCATCTTAGCTATTTGATTCTAGTAAATTATTATTAGAGGTTAAAGGGCTAGTATCTGTACCCATTATCAGTGATTAATCTTTTAGTATACAGAGTCCTCAGAGAATCTAAAGAAAGTTATGGGTGTTCTCCTTAGAATAGCACACATACGCACACACCGAGTGTACAACATTTTTATACCATGAAGAATTTCATGGAGCTCGAAATTTATCTGTGAACTCAAGGTTAAGAACCTCTTAAGAACTTTGAACTGCTTTATGATTTCTCTTGAAGCCTACAGGGAATACGTTGTATCTGTCCTCTTGCCTGCAAAGACACCCCAGCATTTTTGACTGGGTGGGGTGGGATAGAGGGAGGGGAGAAGTTGGGGAGATTTGATAGAGCCAAGAGTAGGTACTCAGTTGGCTTCTTGTGTTGATTTGAAGGAAGTCATGGAAACTGTGCCTATGAAATTTCTAATAACCTAGAATTTATAGTAATAGTAAAAATGTGTAAGAGAGTATTGAATTCCAAAAAGATATTGTCAGACAGGAATGACGAGTCATATCAATCACAAAGGTGAGTGATGAATGCAGAATCCTGTCATTTGATCTAAAAAACCAATCGTACAAGTTTAGGAGGAGATACAGCTTAGCAGTTATATGTATGGAGCTTTCTCTAGTAGCTCCTTATGAGCCAACAGGAAATGAGTGCTAAATAAACCAGTGAGTTCTTGAGATACATTAATTGTAAAAGTCACAGAACGCGTGCTTTCCTCAGTGTGGCTAAGGTTGTTAACAGTTCCTTTTTCTTCTGCACTGGTCAGACCGTATCTGAACTTTCATGTTTGCTGGCCCGCACACTCAGGAAGGCATAAGCACATTGGAGTCTGTTTATAGGTGAGAGGTCAGGGTGGAGAATGAGGTCGATGAGTGATGGAATGCTGATGAGACCAGGTTGAAGCAGCTGCAGGGTGAGAGTGGAGGCTTGGACAGCTACCACTGTGTCCTCAGAATGCTGTTGTGTGGAGCTAAGTTACACTTGTCTTTTGTGGCCCCATTTGATTACATTAAGAACCCATGAGGCCATAGAGAAGCTTGTAGGGGGATTGATTTGAGGTATTCATCAAAAGAACTTTGAGTCTGTTGTCTGAAGGTAGGATGGGAGACATGTTTTAGACCTGAGTCTACTCTTATGGCAATCATGTGTTTTTGTAGCCTTAGCCTGGTGGTCACACTAATTCTGATACCACTTCATGGACCTTTCATTGTGCCTCTTTGTTTTGTTTTTCTTCTTTCTTTTTTCCGTTCTTAACTCCCTGTTTAATTTGTGGTGAGGGTGAAAGATGAGATGAAGAGAAAAAAAGATCAACCTGGAACTTTGCTTTTTTTCTTTGGCCTGTTTTTCAGCCCTTAGTAACTGAGGGCAAATCTTGAGTGGTCGTCAGACGGCCAGAGTCATAATTTGTGGTCAGTCCTGAAATTTACCTTGGAAACTTGGTTAGGATGGCCATGAAGAGGAATACCCCAGCTCCTTCACTCAGAGTTTATGCCTTATATTTATGAAAGATTTCAAGTTTCTTAGAAAACTAAAAGTTGTAAATTATTTGTATTTCTTAAACATCTAACTTTGCCTTCCTCCACTTCTCTTAGTGGCAATTGCTCGTGGATCCTTCTGTTTACAATGGCACAGAGAACTGGACTTGAGGATCCAGAGAGGTATCTCTTCGTGGACAGGGCTGTCATCTACAACCCTGCCACTCAAGCTGATTGGACAGCTAAAAAGCTAGTGTGGATTCCATCAGAACGCCATGGTTTTGAGGCAGCTAGTATCAAAGAAGAACGGGGAGATGAAGTTATGGTGGAATTGGCGGAGAATGGAAAGAAAGCAATGGTCAACAAAGATGATATTCAGAAGATGAACCCACCTAAGTTTTCAAAAGTGGAGGATATGGCAGAATTGACGTGCTTGAATGAAGCTTCTGTTTTACATAATCTGAAGGATCGCTACTATTCAGGACTTATCTATGTAAGTATTTTTCCACATAATCATGTGAATTGGTAACTGGGAATTAATATAAATCGTACATCTTGTCGTAATCAAATGAGAATGTGGAATACCCATGCTGTCTGTGTAACGTTACTGTTTTTATTAAAGATAGAAGGATTGTCACTTGTTTACCCAAATCTTGGTTTACTTGAAATCTTCACATGTTAAGTGTAAATCATCCAGTCTGTAAAAAATATAATAAAGTGGTTTTTCAAGTAGTGGTCTGGAGCATAGTAAGGTGGGAGAGAGCATGTGGCAGAAAGAAAGACCAGGGGCTTTAATAAGGTAGTGAGAGTTGCATTAATAGGAGAACACGTACAGCAAAATGGTAGACAATCAAGTGTGTATCCAGGAGTATAAAGTGAAGAGGCTGCAAGCTTAGAGGTGTCAGTGAAGAACAAGAACAGCTTCATTGGGTACAGGGAATTAGGAAGGATGAATGCTGAGGTTTTTAAGAGGAAACGGTTCAGGGCGAGATTGAGGCCAGGGTTGTCCTGTGGTAGCTCCTGACACGTGTGTAACAGTCACTGTGTGTGTCACTGACCATGTAGAAGTTACTGACAGTAATGCAAGCCAGATTAAAAAAAAAATCTGAAATGACGAAATAGGTTTGAAGGGCTGGTAGAGACAGCAGTGATTTTGAGAAAGGTAGCATAGATAGGACTTAGAATAAAGGAAAGTAGGGAGAAAAGTTGACAAGAGTTTGAGATCAGAAAAGGGTGGTTGAATTTTACGCAAGGAGCGTGCTACTGAAGCTGATGAATAATTCAATACTAATTGCCTCATAGAAATAGTTTATTTAAGGAATATTTATCGAGCACCTACTGTGGTCTAGGTGCTGGGGATAGTGTGGTGAACAAGACAGGGCAGGTCCCTGCCTTCATGAAATGACCTGTGAGGAAGTGAGACTATGCGATGGAGTGAGCAGGAGACAGCTTTCCACGGTGAGTCAGTGAAGAGCTCTTTGAGAAGGTAGCATTTGAGATGGAGTCTGACTGGTGGGAGGGAGCTAGCCATGGGAAAAGCTGGGAAGAGAATAATTCACTCATGACCTCTGTTGGAGTAGTTTCAGTCAAACCTGATGGATCTCCCCCATTTTTTTTTTCACTTTGAAATAGGATGCAAGGTCGGAGAGTGAGAGGCAGCAGGGCTGGGAAGATGGTTTGAGGAGAATGAAAAAGGCTTAGAAAGAGAAGAAGCCAAGGTTAATAAAACAACAGGAGAGTAGCATTGAGAATCCAGCTGGCTTAGTATAAATGGGGCAGAGCTCTATACCCAATTTTAGATCTTCTCAAACTGTCTAGATTTTTAATGTCAAAAATAGAAGAAAATAAAAACAACCCTCATCCATTGTCAATTAACAAAAGAGAGAGAGAGACTTCAGCTGAGACTGAGTAACCATGTGTAAGGCAAATGCGTTTTTGTCTGGTTGTGTGATTTTGCCAGACCGTAGGATTGCTCCAGGTCTGTGTGGGCAGCGGAACTTCGGCTCTCTATTGCTGCCACAGGTCATTCCCTGCTTGTCTTTGGAGTCCTGGTTTGGTAGGAGTGAAAGTCTGGGCAGGAAGGGGCTGATGGATCAAGGGCTGAAGTATTTAATGATGTTGAAGAACAGGGTTAATGGGGGTGAGGGAGTGCAGAAACTAGAAAATTAAAAGGCTGTGGTCAGGGCTGGGCACAGTAGCTCACACCTGTAATCCTAGCACTCTGGGAGGCTGAGGCAGGAGGATTGCTTGAAGTCAGGAGTTTGAGAACCAGCCTGAGCAAGAGAGAGACCCTTCTCTACAAAAAATAGAAAAATTAGCCAGGCATGCTTGCACAGGCCTGTATTCCCAGCTACTCTGGAGGTTGAGGCAGGAGAATCGCTTGAGCCCAGGAATTTGAGGTTGCAGGTGAGCTATGATGACACCACTACATTCCAGCCTGTGTGACAGAGTGAGACCCTTTCTGTTGCGGGGGAGAAATGGTTGTGGTCAGATAGTAACATCAACATCTAAGATTTGAGAGGTGGGTCAATTTGAATGAAGCCCAGTGCAGAGAACTGCGAAGGGCTAGAAATGCAGTGGCACTACAGGAAAATAGTGGAGAACTACAGGCTGAGAAGGAACCAGGCTGGGTTTCTGCCAGAGCCTTCACCTTGATCCCCCTCTTTAGACCTTGTAGGTAGCTGCAAGCAGGAGAGAGAGGCGAGATAAATAGAAAAGGGAAGGAGACTGTGGTCATAAAAGGAAAGGAATGAAGGAAAGGGCAGTTTATTTTATTTGTAGACATTCCTCATAATTCTGAGATTTTGCAGGTAACTTTTACTGAGTTTGATTTTCTTTTTTTTCCAACTTAGGGACAATCTGAGTGAATTTCTGAATTAATTTATTTTCGAAACACAGCCTCGTTGGTCTTTATAGAAGAAGAATCTGAGTTTTTCTCAAAGTATTAAGGTCACAACAGAGGTGGGGTGTTTGGGAGATTGTATTTTCAATTAGTGGGTGGAAAGAAAGCGTTCTTACCCAAGATTCTAGTTGGAGCACTTGACTCTAGTCTTGTTAAGAGAATGGAGCTGGGGAGAGCCACAATTAATTGTCAGCATTGTGATGTGTTTGCACTGGGCTTTGGAATTAACTGATCAGCTGAGGTTGATTGATAGAGGTGCCTTGATATAGATGATATAATAACTTGGGTAGGACCTTTTTGGACATATTTCTGTAGATAAGATGTAATGTAAATTCTTTTAAACAAGTTAGGTTGTTAACAGGTTTAATTATATTCTTTTTTTTTTTTTTTTTGAGACAGAGTCTCACTTTCTTGCCTGGGGCGAGTGCCGTGGCGTCAGCCTAGCTCACAGCAACCTCAAACTCCTGGGCTCAAGCGATCCTACTGCCTCAGCCTCCCAAGTAGCTGGGAC
>CAUYSK010088891.1:0-15358 GCA_963575035.1 Avahi laniger | reverse complement strand
AGCGACCACCCCTGCCCTGTCAGAGTACAGGTACAGAGAATGGTGGTTAGCCGAAAAAGCAAGGGGGTCTTATACTATTCTAAGATGGGCTACATGACATGAGGCACAGGGAAATGGGACAAATTACATCATACATTCCATAACCGTGGGGTCCCGGACCTGCCTTGGACCACCTACTCCAGTTACGAGTGACTGATCACAATCTTTAAGCAAGCAGGCTTACAGAAGCAGACAGCATTAGTTAGGTTAAGGACCATTCTTTCTCCAGTTAAGCGAGCACAGTAAAACTTCAACCATAGGCAAGGCAGCTGGAAAGCTTAAACAATCAGTTATAAGAAACAATCAGTTTCAGTTTGATCACTTTGTTTTCCATTCTTAGCCACTAGTATAAAATACATGAGTAGATTCTTCCCAAATGAAGCAACAGCGCTAAATGTTAACTTAAGACAGTCCTGAAGGCAGAATAGAGGCAATCCACTTTAAAGTCAGCGTGTGATTTTTTCGATTTTTTTCTTTAGTTAAGTGTTAACCCACAAATCTCAATACACTTCTAATCTAACATCAGAATCTACTACATTTGGGGGGTCCACTACATGTCCCACATAAGTTCTACAATTTTTCTATCGTACCCGGGTTTTAGGGTCAGAAATTACTACCTCCTCACAAATGGGTGCATTTGTAGGTGCAATTTTAGAATGCCTAAAGGAAGAAAAAGAAGAGATAGTCAGAAGGAATATAACCAGGCTTTAGTCTTATCCTTTGAAAACTCTCGGTCAGGGCCTCAGTCGTCTGCAGTGGCATTTTCTGCTTTTTCCCCTCAGGTGTCCACTCTGGGTTTGAGTCTTCTGCTTGGAATTCAGACTGTTTGTCTGTCGTCTGTCAAAACACAAGCAAAACCTCTGCCCCACACCTTCGCCCATCCCTCTCTCCATTTATTTTCTATATCATCTTTCCACCAAATAGGCTGGTGAGGGAAAGAGTCTGGTTGTTGACTCCCATTCCAGTGCTTCTCTACTGCTGTTAAATCGTCTTCTTTATGAATATTTAAAAAATTTAGAGTAAATAAGGCTTGGTTTATTCTATCTCTGGGGGACCATATACCTCCCCCTTTTTGTTTAAATAACATATTGTGAATCAGAAACAATATTTAAAGGTGAAGTAACATCTTGTAAAAGTTGAGTAACAGCTCGTAACTTTACTTTTTGTGTTGAAGCACGAGGCGTGGCCTACGCTTTGGCTATAGGACCAGAATAACCTGTCTGTCCGTTCCTGCTGTCATCAGTAAAAAAGGTCGGAGGATGAGGTATAGGCATGGAGTTTACTATTTTAGGTAATATCCATTGAGTTAAGTTTAGAAATTGGAGTCATTCATATAATGAATAATATAACTAAGAGGAAAATATTTTCTTAGTATTTCTGAAGGCTGAGTGACAAAATGTCGGCACAGGGCTGGGCTGTTACGCCTGCCCTGAGGCAAGACTTTCCATCGGCACCGTTTAGTTGGCTGTTGATTGTTTAAAGTAGGTACAGTAAAGGTAAATTTTTCTCTATCAGATGTTTGTAAAGGAATTGTTAAAAAGCAGTCCTTTAAATCCACTATTATAATATGCCAGTCTTTAGGGATCATAGCTGGAGATGGAAGTCCCGGCTAAAGAGTTTCCATCGGTTGTATAATTGTATTGATCTTTCTTAAATTAGTTAACATTCGTCATCTACCGGATTTCTTTTTAATAACAAATACTGGGGAGTTCCACGGACCGGTGGACTCCTCTATATGTCCTGTTTGTAGTTGTTCCTCCACTCATGTTTGAAGAGCATTTAATTTTTTCTTGGTTTAGCGGCCACTGCTCTGGCCATACAGGCTTTTGTGATCACCAATTTAAAGCCAGTGCATAGCGGTGCTCTTCAGCAGCAGTGGCCGCTATCCAAAATTTGGATAGCCTAGACCCTGTCGAGAGGAATGCGCTTTTGGGGCCATGAAAGTCTTAGTCCCTTGGCCTTCTTTATCCAAACTGAAACAAGGATTATAATTCATCTTAAGCATCATTTGTTTAACAGGAGCGGATATATTAGGTATATTGATATGAGCGTCCCATTGTTGTAATAAATCTCTTTCTCATAGATTAATAGCAATGTCAGCCACGTAAGGTCTTAAAGTGGCTACCTGTTTATCAGGGCCAGAACGATTTAAAATTTGTTGACTTCGAAATCTATCAGTCATAGTTCCAATTCCAGTAAGTACCGTAGGAACTTTGTTGTAAAGGCCGAGCCTTTGGCCAAAAACCTTTAGAAACAATTGTAACGTCAGCTCTAGTATCCACAAGTTCAAACAAAAGATTTGCCATTTAGCTTAATTTTTAATTGAGGTCTCTGGTCATTAATAAAAGTTTGTCAATATACTTTAGTTCCAGTACTTCCCAAATCTCCTTGTCTTAGAACATTAGATTTTCCAACTTGTATATAAGGTAATAACAAAAGTTGTGCAATACGGTCTCCAGCCTGAATATAATAATCAGAAGTGGAACTCATCATAACTGAAATTTCTCCTGAATAGTCCGAATCAATTACACCTAAATGCACTGAAATTTCTTTTAATGTAAGAGAGCTCCGGCCCAGGATTAACCCTACTGTGCCTGGAGGAATCGGCCCAGATACACCTGTAGGTATTTTACATATGCCAGTAGATGGCGTTATCAGGCCATTGTCAGGAGATGGTAAATCCAGGGCCCCACTTCCCTTAGTAGCGGGTGCTAGATCAGGCACTCTTAATTTTGTGGGACCCAAGTTTGAAACTGTTGTGACGGCTGCTGACCGAGGGTGCTCGTCGCTCCCTTGTTCTTCTGAGTCTGTGGCTGCCAAGCCGGGAACTGTTGGAGAAAGTGATTTCCCATATTTTCCTTGGGGCCCTGGGTAAGGCCCCGCACCTCGTTTCCCTGTTCTGTAAGGGGGTGGCCATTAGCATGAAATTTAGAACGGCAACTATTTGCCCAATGATATCCTTTACCACAGCGGGTGCAAAGTCCGGGAGCAGGACCAGCAGACTGGCATTGTTAAACGCTCCACAAGGTTGTTTACGGTCTTTTTTCAAATGACCCTTATGGCCACAATTAAAACATTTAGAGGAAGTTCTTTGTCGTCCGGGATTGCCTTTCCCATGGATAGCCTCAGCCAACATTTGCATTTTATAAGCGTCTGATCCAACTTCTCGGCAAATTTTTAGGTATTCTTTGAGCTGGGCATTGTTTAATTTTAATGGATGTAAAAGCTGCTGACACTCTGAATTAGGATTATCAAAAGCCAACATATGTAACATCATATTCCCGAAATCTGGAGGACTAATTGTTTTTTGCACAACATCTTGCAATCTAGCAATAAAATCCACATAAAGTTCATTAACATTTTGCTTTTACATTTATGCAGGAAGGCACAGTTTGTCCAGGAGAAGCTATCTTTTCCCATGCTCTAATATAGCACTGCCGGATTTGAGCAATAGCCTGATCATCGTATTTTGAGCATTTATGCCAAACCAGTTTTCTTGTCCCATAATTCCTGCCTCCAAGATATCTATTGGCGGATCTTGGGATTGATTTAGCCACGCTTGTTGGCGAGTTTTATCCCTCCACCAAGTGGTGAACTGTAAAAATTTAGACCGAGGTAAAACTGTTTGCGCCAGAGATTCCCAATCCCAAGGAATTAGTCTTTCTGTTTGAGCCAATCCTTCAAGTAAGCCCTTGGTGTAAGGAGAGTTTGTACCATATGAGGCACAGGCTTGTTTTAATTCTTTGAGAGTTTTAAATGAAATAGGCTCATGAACATGATGGGGGCTTTGAGGTGTTTGTGCCACTCCGTTCTGATCATCAGAATCTGAGCTCGGCTGCATTATAGCAACAGGATAAAGATATGTTTTTAAATTCCCATTTAACTGCATTTCTCTCATACCTTTCAAAACATTAGTTTGTTTTTTAGGAGTTTTTCTAACAGCCTTTTTTAAGGTCGGACAGTGCTTCTGGGAGCCATTTGCATTAGAAAGCAATGGCTCCGCAGGTGAAAGCTTGTTTCTAGCTACTGTTTCAAGCAAAAGTTCATCTTTAAAATCTTTTCTCTCCTCTGTGTTTTCTACCGACCTGCACTCAGGGCCAACGGCCATCTTTACTGGCTCTCCCTTATCCTGGCCTGATGCAGACGGAAGGTCCTAAATACCTCCTCCTTCATTCAAAAAGCAAGCCCCGAATCTCTCACTGCACTTTTTTTAGGACAGAGTTCTCTGTCTCGCTAAAAGAAGAGACTGAGTCTGACTCAGCATAAGAAGTTCTTCCCCATTTGTTACTCTGAGTATAATACTAATTCTGATTTCCTTAATTCAATCCCTGGAGTACTGACCTCTCTCCTGCGGGTGTCTTGGCTTGGAGCCCTCTCCAGGTCCCCTGCAACACGGTACGAGATCCCCTTCACTCAAGAAGCCATTTACCAAAACAGAGCCTGTAGAAAAATCCTGCCGATTATGCCAGTTTGTGGGGAGTTAGCTGTGCTCCCAGCATACACCTGAAAGAAGTGAAAGCAGGGACTTGAGGAGGCATTTGTACACTCATGTTCATAGCAGCATTATTCCCAATAGCCAAAAAAAGTGGAAGCAATGCAAATGTCCATTGATAGATGAACGGATAAACAAAATGTGGTACATACAATGGAATATTATTCAGCCTTAAAAAGGAAGGAAATATAGGTATATGCTACAACATGGTCATAAAATGATGAATATTGTATGATTCCTCTTATGTTTCTAGAGTAGTCAAATTAATAGAGACAGGAAGTAAAATGGTGGCTGCCATGGGTGGGAGAAGAAGGGAATGGGGAATTAGTGTTTTAATTGGTATAGAGTTTCAGTTTGGGAAAATGAAACAATTCTAGAGGTGAATGGTAGTCATGTTTGCCCAGCAATATGAATGTATTTAATGCTACAGAACTGTACACTTAAAAATGGGTAAGAGTAAATTTTATGAGTATTTTACTGCAATTTAAAAGAAGATGCTAAGAATAACACAAGAATTATCTTAAATATTAATTTTTTAGTTTATTGCATTGGATTAACATTCATCAATTGGAAAAAACTGTTTTTCTTCCTAGCAACCTCAAGATGAAACAGAACAAAATAAACCTCTGTTACAGTAAGTATAGTAATTTTTGGCTTCATTATATCATAGGTATTTTTTTGGTCATTTTGTACATCTAAGATGAATATTCATTTTTTAAGAGTTTTAGAATTGTGTGTTTTTGAATGATTGCCCCTTTAGCAGCATAAATATATGTTATTTTATAAACATTCTATATGTTTAATTTCATAAGAATGAATCAGATTAAGGTGAGTTCACCTCTATTTATTAATATTATTTAAAAGTGAATTTAAAGCAAAACATGAAGGAAGAATTTGTAAAGCTTCTTGAAATTAGGCTTCCTATAACTATTATACTTGAAGAGACTGTCTCTTCACTTCTTTTAAAACGGTGGTTCTCAAAGTATGGTCTGTGGACCCTGTCGAGTATACATGAGATTCTTTTATAGAGTCTGTGAAGTCAAAGCTATTTTCATAATAGTACTAATTCATTATTTGCATGTTTCAAGGTGTTTATGTAAGAGTGGTGAACTCACTAGGTACAGCATGGGTGGAGAAAGATTTCTCATACAAGGATTAGGATATATAAAAGTAAAAAGTTTATTTTACTTCTTAGAAGGAGAGAGATAGAGAGTGAGAGTGAGATAGAGAGAGAGAGAAGAGAGAGGGAGAAAGAAAGAGAGAAGGGAGATGGCATGGTACCCCAAAGAAAGAGAATGGAGGTGCTTGCCTGCTCTAAGCCAAGTGGCTTGCCATTTTTTATCAAGACAGAGAAGGGGGAAAAAAATAGTGATTGCTGTCAGTTGATAACAGAAGTTGCTGTCAAAGAGTTGGCTTCTCCCCTTTTCTTTCCCCTTGGAGACAGGCTTATCATTGGGGATGTCATCTTGTCGGTGTTCTCGCCCTTGAGGATATAGTTTTGGGCGGGAACTAAGGCTGGAGCTCACATCCCTGATGTCCACTCAGGAACTCTTCAAGGCTGTTAAGCAAACTCTTAAAAACAGTTTAATCTATAGGTCTGGTGAATGTAAAAGAAAATGATTTACATTTCCCTTCTGTCTGCTCAGCTCTTTTCAGATGTGAAAACAGAACCCCATAGGGTACCAATTAGCGAGAGAGCTCATGTGACTAATCTTAGCTGTTACTGAGAGACTGTGGGGTAGATAATTTTTTTTTTCCTGTTATTTCATTAGCAAGGCTGTCCTTTCAGTTTACATTTGCCTGACAGTACTAAAGCAGTTGTGGGTAAAATGCTGGAGCCTTAATAGGAATCAGCAGTGGCACCAGTACTAGTAGTCATGTTTTCCACTACCATGGACTTGCAGTTAAAAAAAAAAAAAAGCCAGTTTCACTTAACACATTTGTGTTTGTTGAAGCAGAAGTTACTAGTTTTATTAAGTCTCCACCTTTGATTATATATCTCTTTAATATTCTGTATGAAGAAATGGGAGGTATACTTAAAGCATTTCTGTGCATACTTGTGTGATGGCTATGTTGAGGAAAGCACTTGTGCACTTATTTGTGTTGTAAGCATTGTAGAAAACTAGTTTTACTTTTTTTTTTTAACTTGAAAGAATGACTGACAAACTGGTTATTCACACTTGGGTATGTGGCAGACATTTTCTTGAAAATAAATGAAGTTAGCTTGAAGGAAAACAGCTGATGATATTTGTTGCCAGTGAAAAAATTCAAACTTTCAAGTTAGAATTTTGGAAAACGGTGTCCACCACCTTGACCTTGATGGCTTTCCAATACTTGAAACCTTCTGGTGAGATCACTGGTTACATTTACAAAGGTGATTTTTAAGTATTTTATAATGAAATGTGTCAACATTAGGAATATGTGCATAACTCAGTGAATCAGTATTTTCTAAAAGACCAATGCATAGTATTATAAAATCATGCACAGGTAAAAGATCCGTTCATAGTGCAAGATAGATTAATGGGTTTTAATGTAATAGAATATAAAAAGTTCATTAATTTTATTTCAGTTTCTACATTTTAAGTAACTGAAGAAACTTGTTTGTAGAATTTTGGTATAATATCGAAAAGAATATTATAGTGTTAGAAGGAAAGCTTTCTGTCTACCCACTGAAGGTTTGCTGAAAATGAACTGAAAAAAGGCAGATTTAATATAAGAAAAAGGTATGCGAAAGTTACTTAATGTGCACTGTGGGGGTGGGGGTGGAGGGAATCACAGGTGTGTGGTTACTAAATAACCCAGTGAAATCTGATGCTTATATACCCTTCTTCGTAGAGGAAGGGCAGATGAGAGGTGTAGGAGTAAATGATTTTCAGGGGAAATGAATGAGCCCAAAGAACTATGGCCACAAAGAACCATGGCCTGGGACAAATTCCTCTGAGCTCTGAGGGAGGTGGCAGGAAGGTAAGGGGTGGAACTTCACTGCGAACAAACTTCTTTTATCATGCAGAGCCTAATTTACTGCATAAATGCTATCAAGATACCTTCCTTTTACCAAAAAAAAAAAAAAGCCACTTGTTTCAGCTGTTTTAAGAACAATTTTTATGCACCAGCCATAGCTACTTGAATCCTAAGCAAGAATAATAAATTGAGCATTCTCTCTTGTCCAAAAAGAAATCAATATGAGCCATCTTGAAAACAGACATGAAACTACACATATAGAATGGTAACTTCTATAAGGCAAATAGA
The DNA here is from genome assembly GCA_963575035.1 of Avahi laniger. Classification (NCBI taxonomy): domain Eukaryota; kingdom Metazoa; phylum Chordata; class Mammalia; order Primates; family Indriidae; genus Avahi; species Avahi laniger. Next base: position 7,578 of record CAUYSK010088891.1, on the reverse strand, counting down.
GAAGAACGCTGATTTTTTCCCCTAAAATATGACTCTTCAGAAAGAACAAGCTAATTGAAAACAAAATAAAATCATACTTTGAGTTAACAACAGGGTATTTGCCTCAATTGCAAAAGAGTATTTAAGATATAAGTCTGAAAATAGAGCAGAGTTCCATCTAAATTATTATAAATAATTATTTATATTAGACAAGATTGCAAACAACCTAAATGTCCAACAGTAGAGGAAAAATTAAATGAATTATAGTATAGTCCGTCATATAATAAAATATAAGATCATTAAAACATATTTTTAAAAAAATTAATGACATTAGAAAATAACTAAAACTATTAAAATTTGAAAACAGGTTATAAAACTATCTACAGGATGATCCCAATTCTGTAGAAAGTATGAACAAAACCAAAAATGTGTATAAAGCCTAAAATAAATTTTACAAATGTGTCAGTGTATTTGAGAATGTAGATAGTCAAACTACTTAATTTTTTCCCTGACCCTTCTACCTCTATTTGGCAGTCACCTCCAAAGTTACTTTCAGATCTAAATGTAGTTTAGCTTGTGTACACTCCTCAATTTGTCTATTAATTTTTCACTCTCTCCTTCATTTTTGTAATCACTTAGAATGTAAATGTTAATGAAATGATAATAACTGTAAAAATAATTAGAATGATGTAGCACAAATATATCCTGTTTGGAAAGCCGTTTAAGTGAAAAAAGTTTAAACTGTATTTGAGTAATAAACAGTGTTTTTTTCTTTCCATTTCAAAATTTATTTTTATTTATTAATTAATTGATTCTTTTTTTTTTAGGACTAAAAAGAACTATCCAATGTTCACTGTGTCATTTCCGCAGGCTGGAATTTCACTGAACCACCAAAACATTGGAGGTATGATTTTATGAGTAAAGTCATATAAAGAAAATTTATCTTTGCCTAAAAGTAGAAGGCTTAGTTAGATATGAATTTATTTACAACTAGGTTGGTCTATTATACCTATTCTTTTTTTTAAGAGATGGGGTCTTGCTATGTTGCCCAGGCTGGCCTCAAACTCCTGGACTCAAGCAATCCTCCTGTTTCAGCCTTCTGAGTAGCTGGGACTATAGGCATGTACCACCGTACCCAGCTTACTATACATTTTTAAATATGAAATCAGTGTTGCTATTGGCCTTGGATCATGCTGTATAGAATTGCTTATGAGAGCAGCAACTCAGGTGCAACCTGCTACTCCAAATGTGATTTTGGAGCTCAAATTTGAAAACAATGTTTGTTTCCTCTGCTCATAACATTTTAAATATATATGTCAAGGCTTTCTTTACTAGCAGTCACATAACCCTTGGTGTTGCCTTGGTGTCAGCTGTGTTAGAGGATGACTGTCTTTCTCTCTGAGGTGTCTCCCAGTATCTGATCCAGAGTGAATTTCATGTATGTTGTGTCACAGTGTGGTAATTATTCATAGTGTTCAACAAAACCTTGTATTACAAGAAAGGGATGCAAGGACATGATAAAAAATTAGAAAAGATAAATTTAAAAATCTTCTCCTGCTCTGTTGCTACTATAACAAAGCAGTACCACTTTTGCCCACCACCAGCTCTTACATGCGCTTTTAATGCATAGAGTTTGGTCTGTAATATTGTTTATTCTTCTAACAAATATTTATTGAGCCTTCTATGTGCCAGGTGTATGGGTGCTATGAGTGTATGAATGCTAAATAAACCAGGGATTCTTAAAGAATAGGTGATCCATCTTGGAGCACGAAGATAGCATGATGAGTCTGAACATCCTATCATTGCTGAAGAGCCAGGATACTTTCAAGGATGTCTGGGGGCAGTGCTGAAAGAATGAAGGGCTAGCTCAATGGTGCTTCTATTGGCCAATCTGTGACAAATTAAGTAGGGGAAAAAACCCAATAGTTTATAGTTAATGGAAATAAGTTTGAAAAGACCACGAATTCATAATGATACTCAAAAAATGTTAAGGGTATAGAAAACATTGTCTTCATAGCAAAAAGTGACTATAGTAGGATATTTAAAAGTTTTAATGATGTTTAGAAATAGGGACCTGTTAATGCATGTGCATTTTGGTTTTTTTAATTAAATACATGTCTATTTACAAAACATTGGATATTTTTGTTTATCACCGTTTAAGTAGAGAAAAAAGAAAACAGAGAACTGTGAGTAAGTCAAGAAGTCCTGGAAAAAGAAAGAATCGTACCTAGGAAAGGAAGGCCCATGCACACCATATAAACAGTGACCCATAAAACATGTAAGAAGTGGGGTCCGCAGATGACAAATTAGTCCGATATCAAATTAGGGAGACTTTTTTGCAGAGATTAGATCCTTATCTCTTAGGAAATGAAAGCCTTAGATGGCCCTGCTTATCATGATAGGTATTAAATGGCTGGCATAAGTTTCCACTAATACTAACAGGACAAATCAGTATATAGTAAATCACAGGACAAAAGCTTTTGTAACACTGACCACGTACAACTTAAAGCATTTTGGGACAAAACATTAGGTTACAAAAGATAACCTTTGTGAAGTTTAAGGTGTTTTCTTATGACAGTAAAGTCAGATAATTCACTGCTCAGGTTTGAATCACCTTGGGAAAAATAGTCCCGTTCCCCAACAACAAATTGGTAGTCACTAACCTAGATCCTGTCACCTTGGTTGGTCCAAGAAGTTATTTGTTTTCCTTTGGGTCTGAGAGAATTTCTGTAATCCTGGGAAGGTATGAAAATAAGTATTATTTTAATCTTAAGAAGGTATAGGAACAGATGTAAAAATAAAGAAGAATGAATTATACCAAACATACTGTTATTTTAGAATTAGTGTAAGAGCAGTAATACATTTTTATAACCATTGTATTTGTGTGCACTTTGTCTTTTATATAAGATATTTGAAGTGGTAAAAAATTAATCATGTCAAAATGTTAGTTTAGATTGTTTAAGAGAGTTTAAATTTGTAATCAATGTTTAAATTGTTTAAATTACTGTTAAAGAAACAGTAATTTTCAAGTTTCCATGTTTTATATATAGAAGTTAAATAAATCGACCATTAAACAAATATAAGTACAAATAGTAATTGATGTTCCTCTCCAAATACAAAAGACTTTGTGATTTTTAAAAAGTCAAAATAATATCAAACAGCCTAATATAATTCAGACTATGCCAAATAAATCCTCCAAATTTAGTAGAAACCTATTTAGCACCTTTTATAGATAAACCAAAAGAGTTATAGATAAACTGTAGTTTATAGATATCTATAGTTATAGATAAACTATAGTTACAGATATAGTTACAGATAAACCAAAAGAGTCATGTTTATAAACCTATAGAGGTGCCATCATAGAGGGTGAAGTCCTTTTTTGCAAGGATGTCTTGAAAAATTTGAGACAAAGATGTTATAGATGATATTATGCCTTTGACATTCCTTTTTCTCCCTTGAGTTTTGACCCTGCATCAACAATGGTTACACAGAAAATCCATTCCCATTTTTCTCATAGCTAATCCTAGCATTTATTAAAACAAAACAAACACACAAGGATTTCACTATGTCCTGTATTTCCCATAGCTCCAACTTGCTGCCCATTTTGCCCTCTGAGAGTCATTAATGCCTTGTGGTGCTTGGTATCTTTGTGCTGTTACCAACCTTCCTTGAACTTCTGAGTCACAAGTCTTATTGGCTGTACCTTTAAAAGTGTTTCGTGCACTAGGATTATTGCTTTGTGGTATTTCTTGCTGCCCTAAAGCTGCTGTGACTAGAGACCCATAGATTTGGTACTTCATGCCTTTACTCCTTTCAGAGTGTTCATAACAAGAAGCTCTTTTTATTATAATCCTGGACATTAGGTTAAATCACATGTAAGTGAACTATTAAATTGTTAGCTTTTATAGCTGACTCTGTTCTAATACAGGTTGTCTTCTCTCTCCCAATTCAAAGGGTAATTCTAACCAAAGTGTAGAAAGATAAAAATAAGCAAACTATTTTAAACAAATATAATAGCATTGGCTTTAAAATGTTTGTGTATAAGTTAATGTGTAAGTTAGAACTTAGCTCCTCTGTTCATTTCATTGCATTTGACCTGTTAGAATTATTTTTTATACATACCATTACATTTTGTCTCTCTCAAGTGATAAGTAGAAAATGTACAAAACCTTTTAGTAATTTATTAAAGGATAGACAGGAATTTAAGAAGAATTCTTTTTGTATTTGTAAAACTGTTAAGTAAAATTTATAGTTAGAAAAGATAATTCCTTCTAATTGTATTTATTTATTTTATTTTATTTTTTTTTGAGACAAGAGTCTCACTCTGTTGCCTGGGCTAGAGTGCCGTGGCTTCAGCCTAGCTCACAGCAACCTCAAACTCCTGGGCTCAAGTGATCCTCCTGCCTCAGCCTCCTGAGTAGCTGAGACTACAGGCATGTGCCACCATGCTCGGCTAATTTTTTCTATATATATTTTTAGTTGTCCAGATAATTTCTTTCTATTTTTAGTAGAGACAGGATCTCGCTCTTGCTCAGGCTGGTCTCAAACTCCTGACCTTGAGCGATCCACCCGCCTCGGCCTCCCAGAGTGCTAAGATTACAGGTGTGAGCCACCGCTCCCTGCCAAATTGTATTTATTTTTAATGCAGTAATCAAATTACAGTAAAATATTTTATTAATATATCAAATTTTAAAAATAGTAACTTGGCATAAAAGAATGATCATTTTGATGATAAGGTTGTTAAAGACAACATGGGAGAAGATGTCTATAAGAGTTCTTTCTGCATAACTCAGAAAAGGAAGAAGAGAGTGAAATCTTTTTCTCTGTTTTTGAATTCTAAGCCCCCAAGGATCTGAAAGTTTATTTTTGAAAAACTTCTTGCAAAACTAGTTGAAGATATATCTATTGTTTTAAAATGTTTCTTTCATTGGTATTAAAATTATAAGCAACTAGGATACAAAATTTTAAACAAGATGCAGATAATATATCATCACGGCTTGGCACAAAGGATTCTAAAGCAAGAATAAGAAATTATTTATTCTGTGACTTTTTGCTCATCATCCTGTGAGGGAGTGGAATGCCATAATTTTAACCCGCCTAGTTGATTTTCATGGCTTTTCATCATCAAATGGCAAAGGTGAAATGAGGAAATAAGAAAAGATTTTTAGAGAATGTGAAGCTCAGGTCAGCAAGTGTGTGTGTTTATGCTTATTTTTTCCCCCTGAAAAACCTGTCTGGCTTGTGAGGATGCATTCTGAGGTTCAGCAGATAATTGTTTGCTCTTACTGTAGCTATGTAGATATTACCTAATCAAAAGAAACCATAAAAATGACTCAGACATATGCTTGAAATGCTAGTAAGTCCTGAATTCCTACCCACGCATGTCAGAATACCTGGGTCTTGATGGTGAAAGTAGAAAGCAAAAGAAGTGGAGTAGGAGAAATATCTTTTTTCTTTTTTTCAGCTCTTCTTTCAGCCTAACTTGATGTAAATTGCTTTCTGCCAGCTCCCTCAGAGGGGGTGGGGTAAGAGTGGATAGTGAAGCTGAAGTCACAGCGGCAAGGCAGCAGTCCTCCATGTTCTCTAGGATGTTCTCCTGATTCCTTTTGGCCCATACATGGAGTGTTCCTTTTCATGCCTAACTCCATACAGCATGAATTCATTTAAGCTCCTTACATGTAATAGAAGTGATAATGACACTGAGAAAGTGGATACAGTTTTTCCTTGTGTAGTTACAAATACTAAGAATAATTCGCCAAAATAGTTAGGTTGGTTTTTAGTTAAAATAATTTCAAATAATTACAGTTTTGTTTGGGTCCATATAAATCTTTTTTAAAGAAATGGAGGAATTTTATAATTTCATTGCCAAAATAGTATTAATACTTTTATATCAATAAATTTATATAATATTTATAAAATACTCGATGTGTCGTTTGATGTCTGAGGGAGTTCAAGTTATATAATTATGAAATACTGACTGAGAGGGTATGTTTTTAGTGCTTTAATAAAACTGTAATGAAAACATTATTCTTTTCTAGGGCCTGAGGCTGAAAATCCTGAAGTTTCGTCACACCTAGAAAAGGTCAGTCTGTATAATGGTGATTAACCATAGATCGTGGATTTAGATTTTTAAAATTATGTTGATTAAAGTATCAAGTTTGTTTAGACTCTCCCCTAGACAGGAATATGACTAAACCATTTCAATAGATAGAAATCTATTCTTGTCTAATCACCTCTTCCAGTATTTATTCTTCCTCATCTTTAATAAAATATTTCTTGATTTGTATTTTTTATCCAGCATTGTAAGTCTCTTATTCTTTATCTAGAGTAGAAATATATATTAATAACTTGTTATCAAACTAGTTCTTGAGGTGATATAGCAAAATTGCTTCTATTGGTTTGTCTGTTACCCTAATTCCTTTAACATTTTGTGCTATATATTGCTTTCCCATCTTCTAGTTGCTAATCAATGTCAGGTGCCTGCTTTGGCTTTGCTTTCTATTTGTTGCTGTGGGGAATCAGAGTACTAAAAACTGGCTGTGCCCACAATGGACTCACACTCTCCTTAGGAATACCAAGCAATCAAAAGACCTCCCCAGGCCAGCCCTACCATAACTATACCTTACTTCATCTCAGCTGTACCTTACACATGCTCACCTCCATGCTTTTGCTCAAGTCAGGAGCCAGAGGCAGGGGAAAGAGCATAAAATGTGGAACCAGAGAGGTCTGGGTTCCAAGGATAATTCTTGTTTACATCTGTAAAATACCAACAATGATATCTGTTTCACAAAGTTACTGTGAGGACTAAGCAATGATGGTTCATGGTGTTTGGCACCTAGTTGGTGCTTAATAAACACGTGTTCCTCCTTTCACTCTTTTACAAATGTTTAATATCTGGCTCAAGTCCCTTCTCATCTGTGGATCTATTCCACCTGACTCTGGTGATCTTGACCAAAGTAATTGCTCCCTCTCTAGCATTCATTATTCAGTGACTATATCAGTATTTCCTGACCACTTGCACCATATGACACTAATAGATCTTCTGAGAAAAAAGATTTGTTGGACAAAAAAGTTTAGAGAACACTGTGCCCTAAAGTCTCCTTAGAGATTTACAATGCACATACTCAGAAAAGTCCTATGCTAAAGTAACTTTATTTGACCAAGCATTTTTCAAACAATCATGAAAATCATTCCCTCCATTTCTCCCCTCCCCAGAAAATTTATTCTTGCAAGACACTAGGCTCTATGGAACTGATTAATATACACTGGTTTATGCTATGCATTTGATTTCATAAGTGTTTTGTGACACTATTTGTATTCTGGTTAATGTCTCAGGTATTTACGCCTTAAACCTTCAGTTAGAAATTAAGTTCCTTTAGGACAAAGCCCATCGTACACACTTTATTACACCTAGTGCCTTGAATTTAGTAGACATAAAGACTTCAAGTAGGGGCTGGGCGCGGTGGCTCACGCCTGTAATCCTAGCACTCTGGGAGGCCGAGGTGGGCGGATCGTTCTGAGCTCAGGAGTTCAAGACCAGCCTGAGCAAGAGCGAGACCCCATCTCTACCAAAAATAGAAAGAAATTAATTGGACAGCT
>CAUYSK010088889.1:0-18054 GCA_963575035.1 Avahi laniger | reverse complement strand
GCCTGTAGTCCTAGAACTCCGAGAGGCCGAGGTGGGTGGATCGTTTGAGCTCAGGAGTTTGAGACCAGCCTGAGCAAGAGCAAGACCCAGTCTCTACTAAAAAAATAGAAAGAAACTAACTGGAAAACTAAAAATATATAGAAAAAATTAGCTGGGTATGGTGGCACATGCCTGTAGTCCCAGCTACTCAGGAGGCTGAGACAGTAGGATTGCTTGAGCCCAGGAGTTGGAGGTTGCTGTGAGCTAGGCTGACGCCACGGCCCTCACTCTAGCCCAGGCAACAGAGTGAGACTCTGTCTCAAATAAAAAAAAAATGCGAAATCACAACATAGTTTGTCAACTGAACTCCAAAAAATATGCATACATATATAATGAAAGACATACAAAGCCATGGATATAGGAATACTTTGAGGCTTGACTTCAAGGAGAGTCAGAAAATCATTAGGGACACTCAGAATATTGGGAAATCACAAAGGCAACATGACTGATGTCTGAGATTATCCAGGAAGAAGGGAGTCAGGGAAAGAAAGAATGCCAGTGAGGGGAGATGGACAAGACTGGCAGATTCTGAAAGTCAACAAGTCATCAAGATGACTCCAATTTCATATACCACCAAACTCCACAGGTTTCCAAGCCAATATTCAGAGATGAGAAAAAGATTTTTAAAAGTATTATTCTTTTTTTTTTAATGAAAGTATTATTCTTGACTATTGAGTTTTTATGGCTACACAGACCAAGGGGGAAATCAAATATACAACAATTCCTTTTATACTCTAAAATGTGATGGGGGGATTAGAAAACAAAGCAAATTTAAAAAATACTTCTGATGAGTTTTGTAGAGAAAGGGATCTATTGCCTGGATACCTAGAATCTGCACAGAATCTTTCAATAACTTGCCATTAAAAGTGACCATGAGGCCTGGGTGTGAACAGGAGGCTCTAATTCTTCAAGATAAGGATGCTGCGAAAAGGCATGGAGGAAAAAAAAATAGTGGGAATAGAGGATAAAGGTTCAACAGAATCAAGAGCAAAGAAAGGTGGCAATAAGTTGCTTTATTGTTATTTTTAATAGATGGATTCATTGGGGACTAATATTGTTGCAGAGTTTTATATAATTAACACACTATGTCTAAAATTATGCCATTACTAGAAAAGCAAAGCCTCATACAATCTAGATGACAGTTTCATGTAACTATAATGCAGTATGCATTTTCATGGAACATGTTTTCTCTTTTCCATAACACAAATTTATGTCCCACATTGGGCTAAGTTTGTGTTTTTCATTCTGTAGCTCTAAATAAAGAACATGAAAGGTGTGATGCTGGATATTTTTGTACACTTTAAAAGTTACTTAGTTCCTATTCAGATTTAAAATTCTGTTTAATAGATGCCACAATTTGTTGAAAGAAATAATTGTATGAAGAATGAATGCCAGCCTTGTAAATAAAGAAGAAAGGGAGAATAAATAGTAGATGGTAGAAGGGGATGGAGCTAATATTTATCTAGCAAATCCTATGTGCCAACCTCTCAGCTAAATAGGTTGCATGCTTTTAATTTACCTGCTCCTCAGAGAGGGTAAACAATTTTCTGCAGATCTCACAGTAAGGAGCAGATGCATGAATCAAGCCCAGCTCTGTGTAGCGCCAAAATCCAAGATTGATTTATGCAGTTCTGGTACAAATATAAATTTAACTTTTCAAGTTAAATTACTTATGTATGCGTAGACATGAGCTATGTCTGGTAATCTGTAATATACTTCAACCAGGTGATTCTCAATTTCTTTTTATCAGTTTTCATTATGAGACTGGAAACTCTAAAAACATTTTAAATTACCTGCTTATTTTCTGAAGACAAAAATGTGAAAATACAGAACATTATCTTGATGTATTTAAGAATTTTATTTTTTTAAGAACTCAGTGATTATGTACATAGAAACAGTGACTGAATATGTTTCAGTAGGAAATATGCGTGTGTGTATTTTTTACATACTAGAAAAAATGAGAAATGAAGTGGTGATGAGGGCATGAATGAGGAGCCAGGGGACCTGGCTTTGTGTATCATTTTTTTCAAACCAGAAGGGTCTCTTCCAAGGGGTGCCTTTTGGCTTCCCTTACGGCTAATCCTAACACTAATTTCTTGAAGTTGTTGCCCTTACTGATTCTGGAAGTTGAGTATGGTCCATGTCTCTGACAGCCATGATAATGATAATGAGGAGACTCTGTGCTAATATTTATAAACACAATTAAAGTAGTATGTGAGGGAGAATGGGGGTAGTTAACAATAAAAAAACTATGTATGTCTTGTCTCGAACTTTGAAAAGGATGCTCTGGGTTGTTGGCCATGTTCAGTCTTTCTGAGGTCCAGTGATACAATAAAAAATGGAGAGATTTATTAAAGGATACAAAATTATAGCTAGATAGATGGAATAAGTTCTAGTGTTCTACACCACTGTAGGAAGACAATGGTTAACAATAACATATAGTTTCAAATAGCTAGAAAGAGGATATTGAAACTTGCAGTACAAAGAAATGATAAATGTTTGAGATGATGGATATGCTAATTACCCTGATCTGATCACTATACATTATATGTATCAAATTATCACTTATGTACCCCATGAATATGTACAATTATTATTTGTCAACTTAAAATAATAAATCAATAAATAATATGTATGAGCATATGCACAGTGTTTCAGAATACTTTTAGGAAGAACACGAACAGAAAGTTTGAATCAAAATTATATCTGGAATTCTGACTGCAAATAAGCCTAGGAAATTTAGCCTGACTCAAGTGTGACCCACTTCTACGCCACTGTTGTCAGCTCTGTGGTGCTCACTGCTTACGTTGGAGCCAGATATCTCCAGTTGCAGGACCACCAAGATCCCATGATCCAATGTTGCTCCCACTCACCTTGGCCTTTGGGAGAGAAAAAGAAAGGAGATGGAGTAGGATGCTTTGCCCTTTGCCCTACTGTTCTCTGCTATGGGCTGAATTGTGTCCCCTTGGCCCCAAAATTCATGTGTTGAAGTCCTAACCCCCAGTGCCTCAGAATGTGGCTGTATTTGAAGCTAGGATCTTAAAAGAGGTAATTAAGTTAAATGAGGTCACGATTGTGGATTCTAATTCAATATGATTGCTGTCCTCATAAGAAGGGAAGATTAGGACACGCACACACAGGGAAGTCCGTGTGAAGACTCAGGTCCATCTACCCGTCCAGCAGAGAGGCCTCGGAAGAAACCAACCCTGCCGACACCCTGATCTCAGACTGCTAGCCTCCAGACTGTGAGACAATACGTTTCTTGTGTTGAATCCAGGCAGTCTGTGGTACTTCTAGCAAACTAACATCTAGCATCCTCCTCTATTTGGACCTAGGCGGTCCTCGTTAGTTAAAGGACTGTGAAGATAAGACTGTAATATTTAACAAGGCTTTACTGAAGGCTTGGGCAGAATTGAAGAAGATGACCATATTATGGCCATGGAGAGCCACTCTGTCCCCACTCACAGCAGACTAGGAGGACCAAGGAGCTCAGACACCAGGGAGCAGCCTTCAGCCAATGACTGATGGGAGATCGTGTGCAATTACCCAGCAACCTCGTTCCTTGGCTGGCATAACTCTGAAGCACGTGCTGTCCCAGAATTTCCCCAGGGATTAAGTTCCGGTCATTCACCCCCTTCACTGGCTGTTTTCCCTTCCATACCTAACTTCCGCCAATCGGCCTCTGAGGTTTCACGCACTTCCAAAATAAACCGCTTTCACTCACATCCCTGTGTCCAGGACTGCTTCTGGAAGAAACCAAAGTAAGGCACCTGGCTGGCTTCTTATTTCCTTTAGAGCAGCGCAGGCCAACTCCTCTCTGCCCATTACCCAACAGAAAACTTAACCCTGACTTCTTCACGACGCTTGGGTCTCAGCGCCCTGTCTCTCATGAGCCCTGAACTTTTTCCTTTCCTCGCCGAGATCCATCCTTCCCCGGCATGTGATACAGTCCGTTCTACTATTACGCCAGGACAGTTCAGAAACTGTCAGAAATAGTTTCATTTTGTTCAAGCTTGTAATATTCTGTAGAAGAGAAACAGCACATCCCCTCCGGTCCTGCTGTTGAATGCCCAAAATATCTGAGTTGGGGGGAGGCACGGACCCTCCGTCACGCAGTTGAAATGGATTACAGGGTGCAAGGGCCCCACACCAGTCCCTGACACTCTGTCTTCAGCCCACGGATTTTACATCAATTCCAAGGCAGGAAAATTGGCTCTAACATTATCGAGAGTCTTTCCCAAATCTATTTTTTATGACATAAGCGTTGACTTCAGATATTTGTAATGTAGGCTTTTTCATCTCCAAAGGCCTTTCTTTCATCTTGCCTCTACCGTGGTTTTCAAAAGTAAAATTTTAAATTCAAAGCTTAATGTTGTGGTCACTGTTGTTTTGCTGTGGTTTCCCAAGACATGAAGGGAAAATGATTTATCTGCCTCTGCTGAAGAAAGACACATGAGGAAAGCAGCTGCCAGTTCATGTCTTGGAGTTTTCCCTGTCATATACCTGAATATGCAAAAGCACAGGAAACACCCTACTATGCTCCAGACCACACTGCACAGTCACCTCTGGGGAGCACAGTGGGGTGGGGACGTGGAGTGACAAAGACAGACCTTTTGCGCTACACTCCTTTCTAGGGTTTGAACCTTTTATGACAAAAACGAATTCAAGTATTTACTGTGTAATTTTTTAAATGATTAAAAGAAATGGGACTTAAATGAGTGAATTTCCACTAGGGGGTGGTAGAGAATCACAATCAATAGCATAGTCTGAAACTGATTCACTGAGTTAAGAATCACATGCTGCCACCCATTTGCAGCTACAAATTTTTATTAACTAGCTCAGTCTAAGGTCCAATTTACTCATAAGTGCCAAATAATATACAGTCCTCTTCTGAGCAGTGCTTTTCTGATAGTGTCGTCACAGAGCCTGCTTTGCTGTCAACTGGCCTGAGATGTACCATTCCTGAGATTGAATGATGGGCGTTTATCATGGTTGGGATAGACACACACACTGATATACATATTCACACACACAAACGCGCATTCCTCGATTTGAGTCTCCCTGGGTAAATTGAGGCATGAGTACTCTTGAAGGAAGAGCAATCCCAAGTGAGCTGCAGTACCCTTACCTAACCTCCAACTTGTTTGGAGGCTGCATAAATGGCCTTGTGCCTCTACCCATTCCTTTTATTCTGTCCCATCCCCAATTGGGCCCCACTGCTGACCTGGCCAAGAAGAGTGAGATCAGGTATACTCTCCTGTGACGTGCTATTTCTTTTTTCCACAGGCCACATTTGGTTTCTAATAACCACTTGTATCACTTTGCAAGGACTTCTTGAAATGGGTGACCAGATTCACCTCTCTAGCTGGGTGCCACCATGGCCTCTCAGATTTATTCCCTTCAAATCCAAAGTCTGCCAGAACTGGATAGTGGTTTAATCCTTGAATTAGACCCTGGTTCATGACAATCCTTGCTTCTCACCATCCCCCACCCCAGCTGTGCCTTATTTAATTTTGATTCCAACTAGTGCCAATTCTGGTAGAGGCACAAATCAGCCTCCTTCATTGCTGGGCAGAGTTCCCAGGAAGTGGCCAAGGGAAGCTAAGCTTAGCATAACAATAGCTCACTGCTCTGCTTATGACTGATGGGCAAACCAGGCCTATTTATGAGTTCAAGAGTCTCTCTGGGTCACTTAATTTTTATCGTTCTTTCATTTCAATCCTGATGCCAACGGCAGTTTTCTTACTTATGCTCATTTTCAAATGTGGTGTCCCACCTATTCCCGCGTGGTTTTCTCAGTCCCTGGACCAAGCACCCTCTTGCTTGCTCACTTCTTGCACTTGGACATCCCGGGTCCCTAGCCAACTGGGGCCCTGGCCACATAGCCTCTCCCTAAGAGCCCTTGGGCCTTTTTGACTCCTAACCGCCCCTACAAAATGCTTCCTTCTTTGCTCTATGATCTTCATTGCTGAACTTATTCATTATTTCAGGAGAGAAATCTTGCTGCTTTGTTCACATGATTTTCTTATGCCATATTTATGTGGAACTGTGCCTTTTGTGTTCTTACATATTCTGAACGAATTGAGCGTCCCTAGAGCAGATAATATGATATTTCTGTTAGATTAGGGGTGAAGGGGAGAAGATATGGGCTATAGTAACCTCCCAGGTTTTACAACTCCAAGACCCATCCTTTATTGCTACCACAGTGGACTTCGCCTTGAAATATGCTGCATCCACGTCTCCTCCAACTTTAGGAATCTAACCTACTTTAGCAGAGCTCCTACCACCATGTTAGGACCCTAAAGGAGGCCTCCCTTCTAGAAGGAGGAGCCTTTGTGATCTGCCTCCTTGGAACTGCCCAATGTCTGCTTTCTTCTTTCGCCTCCCCCAGCATCTGTAACTCAGTGCATCCCGGGCAACCTACAGTAGCTCCAACCTAGCTGGGCTCCTTCCCTTAGAATATTTGCAGGCCATTTCTGAGGTCTCTCACCACTAGTTCCCTCCACGTTTTCATTTATTGCCACAGAAACATTTTGGCTTCCCGTGCCCAGCTCTGCAGCCCTCAGTTGCTTTAAGCAGAAATGACACATAATTTGGGATGTAACCACAATTTTTGCTTCCTAGTTTCACTGCAAATGAAGTTCTTGAGTGGCTTTCATTGTCATTCTCTTTGTTATACTATATAGTTTCAGAGAAATGAATTCTGAACTGTGTTCTCTCCATATTCCTAGCAAAACTGTGAGTTCCTTGCGTTGCAATTTTGATTTTCTTTTCTACCCAAAAATGATTTAGTGGGATGTTTCTAAATTTCCAAGTGGATACTTTCTTGTTAGTATTGTTTTGGTGGGGTTTTTTTACTTTTTGTTTAGTTTTATTTTTCTATATATGTATTTTATAACAGTATGAGAAGACGGTTTGCGTGATTCTAATTTCTAAGAGTTATTTAATTTTACTTTGTGATTTAAGGCCTCGTGTTTGGAAAAATGTATATTTGCTATTTGTTGACTATAAAATTTTATAAATATTTGAAAACTTAAGATCATTTGCTTTAGTGAAATGTCATATTCATACTGCTTTAAAATTTGATAGGACAGTTTAGTGAAAAACTATGCAAAAAGTTCTTAAATATGTCCATTTATTCTACCTAACAAAGCACATTTTTCTTTCTAAATTTCAAAGCCTGATTTAGTATATAAAAGGTTATAATTTATGAGTAGTTGGTGAATTATACATTTTAGCATAATAAAATGTTCTTCTTTGACATTGAAAAGTTTCTTCACCATTTATGCTACTTTGTTCAAAATTAGAATTTGATGTGGTTTGAATAGGTTCCCTTAAAAGCATATGTTGGAAACTTAATCTGGGAGATGGTGACTAATGAGAGGTGTTTGGGACACAAGGACTCCACCCTCATGAATAGATTAATGCCCATTATAAAAGAGGCTTAAGGCTATGAGTTCAACCTCTTGTGTGTTCTCTCTCCCCACTTCCCCCATCCCCACCTTTCACCTTCCACCATAGTGTGATGCAATAAGAAGACCCTTGCCAGATACAGGCCCCTCAACCTTGGACTTCCCAACCTCCAAAACTGTAAGAAATAAATCTCTGTTCTTTATAAATTACCCAGTCTTAGGTACTCTGTTATAACAGCACAAAATGGAGTAAGACAGTGTTTCTATCCATGATTAATTTTTGTTAGCATTTGCCCGCATTTGTCTTTGTCCATTGCTTCATTTTCATCATTTTGTTGTTATTTTAAGTGCTTTTTGAATAGCAAATAACAAATAACTGGGATTCACACACACACACACACACACACACACACACACACACCATGTTTTACTAAGAAGCAGGAAAATTTAGATTGAATGCAATGATGTAAATGGGGATGATAGATAGATCTGGATTATTTCTGCCATGATATTTTTGTGTTTTCCATGCTTTCTTTTTCATTTTTTTAGACTTCCGTTTCAATGTATTTCATCAAATTTCCTTTATTTTTGTCCCTGTGCAAATCATTTCCAGATTACATTTCTTTCCTTTCCTTTAGTTTTTTATGATACAGTTTTTGAGATATTTTCTACAATAAATAATGCATTTAATACATATCTACAAGAATTATAAACACCCATTTTTCTACCAGTCAAGTGGAGAAATCGAATATTATCCTTAATATCAAAGTGTCCTGTTTTTGTTTCCCTTAGAATCTCCCTCCCTCTCTGCAAAATGCAGCTATTATTCTGAATTTGGCATTGATCATTATCTTGCTTTTCATCATAATAAATGTGCTCTTTGTTTCTGAACTTTGCATGTTTAACATCATAATGTATTTTTCTGTTACATGTTTTCTTTATTCAACAATATGATTTTAAGAATTATGCAAGTTAAATATTGCATTGATATTTCACTGATTTCAATGTGGCATAGAAATCCATTTTATGATTATATCAAAATTTGTGTATCAGCTTACCTGCAAATGGACACTGGGCTGTTTCCAGCTTTTTGCTATTACAAATAATGCTGTTGTGACTTTTCCGGCACATTTCTCTTGGTGCCCTCATCCAAGAATTTCTCTAAGGTGCGTATATAATTAAGGATATCGCTGCTGTGCTTTAGGGGACACTCAGCTTCAACTTTACACAAGAATACCAAATTTTTCCAAGTATTATCAGTGTACAGCCTCACCAGCAGAATATGAGTTCCCCTTACTCTACATCTTCACCAGTACTTAATATTAAACTTTAAAATTTTTGTCTATCTAGTGATTTTAAAATGTGATTTCAGGAGCTGTTCTAATTCACAATTCCGATAACTCTTGTGAGTGAGCTCAACTTTTATATATTTCTCAGTCATTTACATATTCTTTTTTGTGAAATATCCTTTCCCATCCTTTGACTCTTTTTCTGGTAACTTACTATTAGATGTTCTGGATATTAATCCTATGTAAGTTATGTGTGACGCAAATAGGTCTAGTTTGTGGCTTTTGATTTTTCTTTTCTTTTCTTTTCTTTTTTTTTTTTTCATTTTTTGAGACAGTCTTGCTCTGTTGCCTGGGCTAGAGTGCCATGGAGTCAGCCTAGCTCACAGCAACCTCAAACTCCTGGGCTCAAACGGTCTTCCTACTCAGCCCAAGAGTATCTGGGACTACAGGTATGTGCCACCACACCAGGCTAGTTTTTTCTATTTTTAGTAGAGACAAGGTCTCACCTTGTTCAGGCTGGTCTCCAACTCCTGACCTCAAGCCTGAGCCTCCCAGAGTGCTAGGATTACAGACAAGAGTCACCGTGCTCTTGTCTGCCCAGCGGTGTTTTTTCTTTCTTTAGAGTGTACTTCGATAAACAAAATTTTCTAATTTTAATGTGGTCAAATTTATTAATCTTTTCTTTTACATTCATGTTTTTAAAAATTTTTATGTGTGTCTTGTTCAATGAATATTTCCCTACTTAAAATCATACAAATATTTCTTTTATATTTTCATCTGAAAGTTTAGTAGTTTTGTCTTTAACATGTTAGTCCTTAGTCCATCTGTGATTTATTTTTATGTATGATATATCTCTCTCTCTCTCTACATATATATATATATAACTATTATTCCAGTGTCATAAATTCTAATTTATCTAATTGTACATCCTTTACCCATTGGTCTTTAATGACAATTGTTCATATATACAAAGGGGACTAACACTGTCTTTCCCTTCTATTCTACTGGTCCAGTTCTCTACACCCCCATCATCAACAAAAGTCAATTATAGTAGCATTACATTATCTTTCTTACGGAATAAGGAAATCCCCCCAACTTCCTCATTATCTTCAATGATACTTTGGCTCTTCTTGAACTTGTGCTCCTTCACTTCATTGTATCTAATTCTATAAAATATTTTGTTGAAATTTTTCTAGAAATTGCATTGAAGCTATAGACCACATTGAGGAAAACTGGCATTTTTATAATATTGATGCTTCCTAACCATGAATATGGTCTCTCTCTCCGTTTATGTCGTACTTTTTCAATGTATTTCAATGTTTTTAATTTTCCCCATTAAGATCTTTCATGTCTTTTTTTTTTAGAATGATTCTTGATTACAGTTGGCCTTTGAACAATGCAGGGATTAAGGGCTCCAAATCCTCACACAGTCAAAAATCTGCATATAATTTTTGACTCCTCAAAAACTAACCTGCTAATAAGCCTGCTGTTGACTAGAAGCCACATCAATAGCATAAATAATCAACACATATTTTGCATACATATTATATATAATGTAGACTTCCAATAAAGTAAGCTAGAGAAAAGGAAATGCTATTAAGAAAATCATAAGGAAGAGAAAATATATTTACTATTCATCAAATGGAAGTGGTTTTCATCCTTGTCTTTATATTGAGCAGGCTAAGGAGAAGAGGAGGGGTTGGTCCTGCTGTCTCAGGGGTGGCAGAAGCAGAAGAAAATCTACATATAAGTGGATCCACGCAGTTCAAACCTATGTTGTTCAAGGATTGTTCAAAGGTACTATAAGTTTGTTATAAAAATATAACAAATATGATGAAAATATTTCCTACATTTTTGTTTCTATAGAAAAATGCAATTGATTTTTTTGTATATTTAGCCAACCACTGTGCTAAACTCTCTTATTCTTATATTTTAGATTCTTTTTTAATTTCTCTGTCATAATCATATCCTCTATTAATAATGAAAGTTTTCTTTCTTCCATTCCTATTCTTTTAATTTTTCTTCTTTTCTTTCCTGGCCTGTTGTTAAAAGTCCCTTATTCCAGGCCTAGGTAATAAGTAATCCCAATATGTCATTTTCTATTTCATATTATAAAATTTGACTTCCTAAAAGGCCTTGCTCCTTTTTAGTTCAATGCCAATACTAGAATTTCAGTTCTTAGCCTTGAAATGCTGGTGAAAACATCCTCAGCAAAAAGTGAAAAATGTTCTCCCCTGCTCCTGAAGCTGGGAGAACAATGAATAAACACTGTCTTTGCAAATGGTATTTCCAACAATTTGTCAATCCTCTAGACTTCAAATATTTCAGAGAGGACCTGATAAAATGCCCCTTAACCTGTAAAACATTTGTAATTTTTGACCACTCATCTTTCTTAATAATTTAGTTCTCTGGTGACAATGTTTGAATTAAAAGTCTCCATCTTCAGAAAAGTGACTTGTGAATTTTCTCTGTCAAATCAGAAAAAAATCATTGGCATTTCCCTCTTCTGACATATGCATAGAATAAAATGGCTCTACTGGACTTTTTATTAAACAGAGTCTGACAGACTGTTGAATGTCTGAACCGAGCAGGGAAGGGAGACTAAGGGAGGGTGATTCTGAGCCTAAAAATGAGCCCACAAGAAAGGGGGGAAAAAAGGCCAAATAAGATGAACCTCTATTTGGGTGTCATTGGGACCCTGCTTGATTCCATAATCTTCTTTCCTTTGCTAGCTCAAAACTTTGTTGTTAAAGAATTATTTTTATAAAAAATCAAGAGCTATTAGAAAGTAAGAAAATTGTGGAGTTTTATTTTGTTGATTTCTCTCTCTAGCGCGTGCTCTCTCTCACCCTCTCTATATATACACACACACATGCACATATATCACCTCCCAGTACACATACACGCAAAAATATTTAACTGAAACAAAGGTTTCATGAAACTGTAGTTACTCTATCTGTGATGCAGACACGTAGTTTCAATTCTATTTTATTCTATTACATTATACTAAAAAAAGAGTTTTGGTCTGAATCAGAACGGGTCTGACCCGCAGATTGAAGCCAATGCGTTACAGCAAGAGCAAATGTAGGGTCTCTCCTAGTTTCCTTGGGTAGTCTCAAAGCCAGGATCAGAGTAAGGGGTGGAGCATTAACCGTACCCTCCCCGTCTGAGGAGGGGATCTGGGAAAAGATCCAATGTATCCCTAGGCTGGCTTGCAGGGTCTTAGATGAGGTCTGGAAGTGGACTTAGGAGCCTTAGGAGCGGCAACCAATGCTGTGGATTCCCACTGAGGTTTCGGGTTATTCTGTGCAGGGACAGATGACGTCCTTCTCTACCTGCCAACGGGGGTGATTCCAGCGTTACTCAATATTCTCCTTTATTTCAAGTCAACTGAAATGGACTGAGATTCTAAGTTCTCGGTCCAGGCTGTGGTACCTGGCGGACCGGATAACGCGGCCAGAAACCCAGCCTCCTGGTCCTTTCCCTGGCCCTCCGCAGAGGCGCGCAGCTGAGTGGGGAACTGCGCTGAGACGCCAGTGGGGTGGGACGGAGGGAAAGCTCGTGCTCTAACATCGCCCCCCTTCGTCCGCGTGCCCTCCTCCAACTCTGTCCCCCCTCCCCCCTTTCCCAGTCGGCCGGGTCCAGCTCTCTCCTCTCCCAACCCTGCCTGGCGTCTCCTTCACTCCTTGCTGATGTTACTTCGCCGCCGGCGTAGGGGCTGTGAGGGGCGGGGAGTTTAAAAGCAGCCAGGCTCGGAGTCCCGGAGAGGCGGGAGTCAGGTCGCCCAGGCCACAGCACACGCCCCGGGGTGTTTCCCCCGCGCCGCGCCGGGTGGGGAAGGAGGCTGGGAGCTGGGACTGGGACTGGAGGAGCGCGAAGCGCCGAGCGGAAACACAGAGCTGGAACCGGGACAGCGCAGGCTCACCGACGGAGCCTGGGGACAGCTATTTCAGCCAGAGCGAGAGGCGGCGACAGGGCGCTGGACGTCTCTGGCCACCTTGGGGACGCCCTCGGAGACGCCCTCAGGGACTCCGGGGCTTGGGCTCCTCCCTCGGGAGCGCTGACAGTAACCCAGCAGCTGTCTAAGCAGGTGGGGCCGCCGGCGTTCCTCCCGCCCCGACCCCCGATTGACGTTCAGCGGGGCCAATCACAGCCTCGGCGCCTGGGGTGGCTGGGGCTGGGGCGCTCCCCGCGCCCGCGGAGGCGGATCCAAGGACGTCACCTGTTGGGTGCACCTGCCCAGGTGGGCAGATGCCCAACTAGTCCTCCCTGCCCGCTCCTCCCGCCACCCACATTGAAATGTCTGCACCTGGACCGAGGCGGACACTGCGGCTTGAAAGCCCAGGCCCAAGGGGAGGTGCTTATTATGCAAAGTCCCAGAACGCCTGCCTGGAAGAAGAGGGCTTCCGGCGGCTCCGCCGACACCTGGAGAACGCGCTAGAGACGCTATTGCAGGGTGAGATTGTGTCCGCCAGGAGGCGTCCAGCTGGGGTAGTGAGGAGGAATACAGACTTCTAGATTCCTCTCTGGTTCCCTCCGCGGGGTCCTGGGGTGAGGTAGGGGAGAGCAGCGAGAGTGGATCTGGTTCCTGACCCCTCCCTGCCCGTGGAGGAGAGGAAGAGGGAGGGAGAAGGGTCTGCCCAGGACTGTAGACCCTTTACTTGTGGGAGATGTATGTACTCTGAGTGTCTCTGTTCTGGAAGGGATCAGTAAAAGAATCCAGGTCCTTGGGGACGGTCCCAGGAGAACACATCCGGTGGTACCTTTATCCCTTGCGTTGTCACCCTGTTGGTTTGGCTGTAACTTGTTCTCTTTAACCTAAGGTGGCCTTGGTGTCGGGTTTGTGCAGCAGCCTTTTTCTCTGCCAGGCACCACCCTCTGGGCCTCACTCACGTCTTCATGCCCCAAGCCTTCTGACTCTGAGCTGCTACTTAAACCTGGTCTGTTTCTACCTATGCTAGACTAGAAGCTTGTATTACTGCCCCGACTCCACCCCCCAAGACCAGGGCTTGCAACTCAGCGCTCTTTCCTCTGAACCTAGGACCTGCTTTGAAATCTGAGTATTTCCTCTATACCTAGGTAGAGATTGATGTTTGAGTTTGCCATCTCCCAACTCTGTTGGGAATCAAGTGTCTTTTCTCAGCTTGGTTAAATGTGCCTCTATTGGGTGGACCATAGCTCCAGAATTTCTCCTGATACTCCTTGGATAGATTTATCTCTCTCTCTTCTTACTCCCTCCCTCTCCGCCTCCCCCTCCCCTCCGTTTTTCACCCAACTTCGTGCCAGAAATGAATTTCACCCTCTGTACCATCTTCTGGATGGTGCACTAAGGGGTCTTAACACACCCAGTGCCAGAGGTGGAAAAGAAATGAGATTTGTTTCTCTTCCACCTCTGGGGAACCAGAAGCTAGTCTGTGGGAAATTCTTCCATTCCTCAGATGTGTAAAGGTATAGTCGGAGGCTCTCATAAATATACTCAATAATGCAGCATATACAATTGTGAACATTTATTCATTTTTGTGGGAATCAACAATTCAGAATTATCAAAAATCCCTGTGTGAGGAGGACATGAATCTATAGGAGTATCACACACTGAGCACAGCTGTGAGGGAAACGCATGTTTCATGCACCCCAGCAGTCTCAAAGGACCCCTCCAAATGTGTGCAAGATTCAAGCCCCATGTACCTGGATCTGCCTGTTCTCTAGCGAGGTGGCCCTGCTACCTCAGTCCTGGTGAGGTCACTCTGGAAGTCTGGGCTCTTGATTTCTGCCTGTCATTGATCACCTGGCTACAAAAGAGAAGACCTAAATCCAGGATGTGAGCTTATGAAAACCAGGTCTGTGGGCACTATACCTCGGGAGGAGGTGGCTGTTGGCGGTCCCTTTTGGAGAGGAGTAGAGATACCTGTATCAAGTGCAACTTGAAGGGCTGCCAAGCCTCTCAGCTTGAGACAGAGTAAGGAAGGAGATCTGGAGGGGAAATCTCTTCTCAGACCAGGGAACTCAGGAGCCATCCAGATGCCTTCAGCAGGACCAGGGCTCCAGCCTAGAGAGGATCATAAGTCTTCTCCTCTCTCCCCAAACCCTCTTTCTACCTCCTTATAGCCATCATGGACATAACTGCTAGCCTGTTCTTCCTTGGTGCTCTGGTTACTAGAGTGGAGTTGGGATAAAATAGATGAAAAACTTGAGCAGAACGGGAGTGAGGATTTTGGGCCTCTTCAGCTTGCCTTGTGGGTTTCTTACTCCAAGTAGGTGAGGTACACAATGTCCGGGCACTCTTACACTAGGGCCAGAGTTGGTGAGTCACAGATGTGCTGTAGAGGATGAAAGGAGTGTGCCCATCAGGCAGGCAAGTCTCAGGCGATAGACTGAGAGTGTTGCTAAGAAGTCACTGCCTAGGGGACCAGTGCATGCAAGTGAGTCCCTGCTGCTACTTGGGTCAGAGGATGTGAGGCAGGAGGCTGATGAAAACCCAGAGCCTAGTGGTCAGTCTGAGAAGCAGTCAAGATGGAGAACTTTAAAATCAGCAGCACAGGCTTTCCAGAAGTCTCAGTGTCCGGTGTTTGGCCTTTCAGCGAGGGCCAGGCCCTGTGGTCTGAGCTCTAGGAGCCTGGTCTGGATTTAGACCCCTTCTGTTCATAGGGGCCTAGGAAGCTGACCCAGGAGCCTGGACAGTGACCAGAAGGTCACCCAGGCACCTGAGAAATGGCTCCCTTATCCCCAAGAGATGTACTCCAAGAACTGTCTTCTTACATTTACTAAATTTTTCACCAGTGATTCAGTGGAAGGAAACCAAGTCCCATACTTTTAAAGAAAAAAAAAAGTGAACATGTATCCATGTGTAAATGGTACTATACAATGGTATGATTGGATAGTCAAAGGGATATCTAACCCAAGTGTCCATGAGGAGCAAATATAGAGTCAAAGAAAGTTGGTGTCACCCCAGATATGGGTCATTGGAGGAAAGCCACTGCCGCAGGAGAGACTTTTAGGAGTATGATTGTCTAATGTGAGGGACTGAGACCTCTTTCCCTGCATGTTTCCAGAGTCTACCTTGGTTCTGGCATTTAAATTGTTATCCTGCTTCAAGTGTAAGGCTAATGGTTTACTCTAGGCTTCACAGCTTCCACTTCCACCCTGGCCTCACATGGATCATTTTCTCCTCACAGGTAGTGAAGGAGGGTAATAGTCTCATCTTCAAGTAAATGAGGGGGCAAGGTTCAAATTATAAGGAAAAGGAGAAATTGGTTCTTTTGCTATGGGAAGAGTTCCTGAAAATTAAAGGACAATATAATGAGCTGAAGGGACTTCTGGGGTATGGTGATTTGGTATATGAGGCGAGCCTTCCAGAATGCCAAGGGCTTCAAGACTGTTGTGTCTCTCCCTTAGTGTTTCCTTCCTCAATTTGAGAGAGCTTCCTGGTAAAGGACTGAAAGAAACGTCGACTCCTTCATGTCTCTGCTGGCACCTAGTGTCTCTTCTCCAGTTGTATGCCCATGTCCCTACTGGGGTACAACAAGAAGAAAGAATAGCTTAGTGGTCTTCCCTTCACATCTCTCCCACAAGGATTGTGAAATACCACATGCCTCATCCCACAGGCTTAGGTAAATCTAAAGTTCTCAGCATGAGTTCAAATACTTGCAAAGAATATAATTTTCAACATACCCTCTTTAGTAACACTTTAAAATAAAACTGTTAATCACTCTTTCACATGTCAGTGGTACCTAAATTCCATAACGTTTTGACGCTATCATTAATTTTAAAAACATACAAACTCTTCTTTAACAATTGGAAATTTTACATTGCACTTTTTATCTTTGAATTCATATTTTTATTCTACTCCCCCAATGTAATATATTTTTTCTTGGAAATCTTTTATTGAACCATCTATTATCCTTCTTTGCTAC
Organism: Avahi laniger; assembly: GCA_963575035.1. Lineage (NCBI taxonomy): Eukaryota > Metazoa > Chordata > Mammalia > Primates > Indriidae > Avahi > Avahi laniger. The sequence continues at coordinate 1,404 of CAUYSK010088889.1, read as the reverse complement.
AAAATATGTTCTTACGATGAATTTTTTATTTCCTGTTCTAAGTGTTTAAAAAGTTATATGGATTAAGATGGGATTACATAGACATACAGATGATCAAAACAATGTCAATACAGGCTGAGTATGCCTTATCTGACTGAGATACTTGGGACCAGAAGTGTTTTGCATTTCATATCTTTTCAGATTTTGGAATCTCTGCATATACATAATGGGATATGTTGGGGATAGTACCCAAGTCTAAATACAAAATTCACTTATTTGTCATACATCTTATACACATAGTCTGAAGGTAATTTTGTATATTTTTTTCATAATTTTGTGCATGAAACAAAGTTTGCATTAAGTATAGTACTTAGGTGTGGAATTTCCCACTTGTGGCATCATGTTGGCACTCAAAAAGTTATGGATTTTGGAACATTTCAGATTTTGAATTTTCAGGTTAGGGATGCTCAACCTGTAATACAGATTTTGGTAAATAAAAGCATTAAAGGTATAAATTTTTAAAAAGTAAAATTTAACTGGAAATGCTTCTCTTACTGAGATGGATAGGAACTTTATTTTTCCAATTTCATGTTACTTATTATAGTGAGGCTGAGGCTGGGTTCTATATTATTTCAATTTCTTAAAAAATGTTAACATGAAAGAACTAAGGACTCTTATTCATATAAATGAGTATATGAGAATGGAAAGAATTTTGCTGAGGCAACTTCACCCCATTTTTAAAATTTCTTTTTAGTTATATACCAAAAATTACATAATAAGCTATAATTAAATATTATTTTTAATAACCTGTCAGCTGACAACTCAGGTGTAAGATTCTTCTTCAATTTTGTTAAAAGCAAAGAATTAGAAACCACCTGGCTTGCAAAACTATTTTTACACATACATTAAGTTCTTTCACTTTTTTAGTTCTTAGAACTATACCAAAAAGACTTTATGAAGTCTTCTAAAATAACTAATAATTATATCTGTTACCCTTTCAGTTAGAGACACTTTGTGAAACTCAAATTAGATGAAACTGGGGCTAAAAAAGGAAAAACCCCCACAAAATTGGAGATCAAAAATCAATAAGTTCTGAATAAAGATATTTTCCTGTTTTTTATGTTATCTGGAAGTGCCTTTTTTTTTTTTTTTTTTTTAGACAGAGTCACACTATCTTGCCTGGGGCGAGTGCCGTGGCATCAGCCTAGCTCACAGCAACCTCAAACTCCTGGGCTCCAGCAATCCTACTGTCTCAGCCTCCCAAGTAGCAGGGACTACAAGCATGAGCCACCATGCCCGGCTAATTTTTTCTATATATATTTTTAGCTGTCCAATTAATTTGTTTCTATTTTTGGTAGAGACGGGGGTCTCGCTCTTGCTCAGGCTGGTCTCGAACTCCTGAGCTCAGAACGATCCGCCCACCTC
>CAUYSK010088887.1:0-28927 GCA_963575035.1 Avahi laniger | reverse complement strand
TTGACTAACAACTAGAAGCAAGTGCGGTTACAGAAGCAAATGGCATTAGTTAGAATCAAAGGGAACACATTTTTCTAATCTAAAACAGTTTCTGTTCTACACAAAACAAAGTACATTCTCCTACTATCAATTCCTGCCTTTCACCCCTGCAGGTCCGGGGAGGGACAAGGGACAGCCTTAGCCACTCCCGCTGGTCTTCAGATTTCAAATCAAGCTTTACCTTCTCAAGGAAGTCTCCCCGACTCCCCATACCGCACTGGTACCTCCTGCTCTGAGTTCTCACAGCTCTCAAACTCTTCCTTCAGAACACTCCTTACTTTACGAAATTATAAATTTGCAAAATTATTTGTCTGACTCTCCCACAAGACATAAAGCTGCGTGAGTGCAGGAAACATACCTGTTTTGCTGGCTGCTGCGTCCCCGGTGCCTACTAAAGTGACTGGCGCAGAGCAGGTGCTCAGTAAGTGCTCCTCAGATGAATGAACCAATGGGAGGCAGAGGGGTGGAAAGGGAGTTCTGGAATGTTTACCTGGGGTCCTAACAGCTTGCTCCTGTGTTCATTTCACTTTCTCCCAAAGTTATGTTAGTAATAGGTACCATTTCCCACCACACTAGTAATTACGGTCACCATTTCTTGAAGGCTCACGGTATGCCATGTTCACAGTTTATCTAATTTAGGGATTTGTTGCATTTGATGTTGACAATGATGCTGTAAAGTAGGCACTATTATTATTCCCATTTCAAAGATGAGGAAACTGAGGCTTGCGAGTTGGCTAAGAGTCCTGCCCAGGGCCATACAGACATCAAGTGATAGAGCAGGAATTTGACTATTTCTGGGTCCTTTATATATGCTGTATATAATCGTCTTCTATCCTCACACAAACTCCATGAGGGAACGGAGGCACAGAGCGGTTAAGCAATCTGCATGAGTTTGCACAGCTAGGAAGCCACAGAGTCCAGATTCAAACCAGGGTCTATTACCAAAAGAATGCTCTCCCATTAAAGAATGTCTTCATCATGGCTCAATAGAAAATATTTTAGAAAATGACTGGAGAAGTCTGGCTGGGTGAGGCCACCAGCGTGAATCCGAACCGGACATTCTTATTTAATCGAACAGAGACTAGAGTTCCTGCTGAAGGGGCTGGACCCCCTCGCTCCGGCCCTGTGCCCACCATACATTCTGATCTGCCTCTGTCTCAGGGAATTACCTCTGAGTCAACCCAGGCTGCCGCCACTACCTCTGATGCAAACGGACCAAAGCCTGGGGCAGGGGAGGGTTTCCTGGGGCCTCCCTGTAAATCTTCCTGCTTTCACAGCGCTGGTGGCACCCAGCCAGCCACCCTTCTCTGCAGTGCCAGGCCCTCATACAGCTGGGATTTCCTGAAAGGCTGAGCAGCTTGTCCCCTGTCTTAGGAACACGGCAGCTCTTGAGTCCATTCTGCTATCGGAGCAGAGGGAAATCACGGCCCCTGCTGAAACGGAGCCCACCCAACGGGAGACTCCGTTAGTACCACTGAGAGCTTCAATGCAAGGAACCCATGGTTTGCAGAGTTTTCAAAAGTACATTTCTGGCCAGGCACGGTGGCTCACGCCTGTAATCCTAGCACTCTGGGGGGCCGAGGCGGGCGGATTGTTTGAGCTCAGGAGTTCAAGACCAGCCTGAGCAAGAGCGAGACCCCTGTCTCTACCAAAAATAGAAAGAAATTAATTGGACAGCTAAAAATATATAGAAAAAATTAGCCGGGCATGGTGGCGCATGCCTGTAATCCCAGCTACTTGGGAGGCTGGGGCAGTAGGATTGCTTGAGCCCAGGAGTCTGAGGTTGCTGTGAGCTAGGCTGACATCATGGCACTCACTCTAGCCAGGACAACAAAGTGAGACTCTGTCTCAAAAAAAAAAAAAAAAGTACATTTCTCAGCCACAAATAATGCCATTGTCACGGGAGCACTTCCTGTTTTGCACAAAGCAGTCCTATTAAAAGTGGAAAGGGGCAAGAGACTGGCATTCATCGTGTCTGTTCCGTTGTTTGGGAAATGTCAAATTCTGGGGAAGCTTTAGAGACAGGCGAAGACCTGTGAAAGAGGCTGGCTTTCCTTTCCACGACCTCCTGTTCCACTACCTCGGGGCTGGACATAACTTTCCTGACTGGTCCTTGTTCTCTGATCTCTTTCCCTTGTTCCCTGCTTCCAGACCGATCATCCCCAAGTAGTATTTTTATTACATCATTTATTTGCTCAAGGTCCTTCAATAGCCTTTCCATTGACCACAGAGCCAAGTCTAAGGACCTAGCCAGTCCCTCCTCTAGGGCCTGAGACCATATCTACACAGACTCTGCTCCCTGGGCTGGTGCTGGGGTGAAACTAGTGTGCAAACAACTCAGGAACCAAGATAAGCACTAATTTTTTTAAAAAGTCAAAGTTAATGCAAAAGCTCCACAATCAGCACAATACCAAAATTTTAAGTAAGGGCAGGGACTGACCCTGCACTTGCACGTTTGCCTCCTGGGCCCCCCAGCCCTGTTGCTGCCGCCTCCTTGTTCCCAGAACCACACAAACACTTCCGCCTGCACACGTGGTGACCTACTGCCCCTCCGACACCCCGACTCAGAAGGCCAACTCCACTCCTCTGCTCGCCGAAGCCGTTGGTTTCCCAGCTCCCATCAGCTTCACAACCCCTTCCCTGCCTTCTCCCTCCTCTGAGCTCCTCTAGTGCTTCTTGCTTTTCAAGTTCCTTAGCAGCAGCACTCAACACGCAGGAGGCTCAGCTCCCATCTCCTCCACATCTTTGCTCAGAGGCCGCCTCCTCCGGGAGTCCTGGCCTGGTCACTGTGCAAAGTTGCTCCCTGTTCCTGCCCCTCTCTGCCCGCTGTAGTTTTCGCAGCAGTTATCGGCATCTGATGTAGCATCCCATCTCTTCCTCCCTCGCTGTCGTCTGTCTCGCTGTGCTGGAATCTAAGCTCCTCCAGAGCAGGGCTTCACGCCTGTGTGTTCGTGGCTGAGGTCGAGAGCCGAGAACAGAGCCTGGCATGTGCACAGACTCCGTAAGCATGTGCCAGATTGAATCTCTTCATGCTAACTCTTAGGTGCCATCTCGATATAGAAAGCAGATAAATGACATTTTTTTTAGTTAGCATGAAATAATTTTCTGTGTTCAAATGGATATGATTGCTTAGGCAGCCAAAGGAAATGTCTTGGTTTGCTTGGACATAGAAACTTGAAAATCGATGTTATGGACACTCATGGGCATAGGGTCCCATCTCCCAGAAGCATCATTTCACTTGAAATTGGCATTTTTCTTTGCACGAATGCAAGAGAACTTTGACTCACTTAGATAAGCAGTTGCAAATTATAACTGTTAAAAAACCAAAACTTGCAATGGGTGAATTGTATGGTACGTGAGTTGTATCTCAACAAAGCTGCTAAAAAACAAAACAACTCTCTTGTAACTCTTATTTGAGTGAATCAAGATTTTCTTTTATTAAGTAGAGACGAAAGAAGACACTTCATTACAGCCTGGACAAAAATCTATCCACCTGAAACAAAGCTTAATGTGTTGATGATCTCCACTGTTTTGAAATTTAACCTGTAATACCTTCCTAAGCGGTTTTTAATTACTATTGAAAAATACAGTCTTGTGCCACATAATGATGTTTCAGTCAATGACCGCACACACGATGGTGGTCCCATAATATCATATTTTTACTGTACTTTTCTATGTTGAGTTATGTTTAGATACACAGATGCTTATCATTGTGTTCCAATTGCCTACAGCATTCAGTACAGTAAGATGCTGTACAGGTTTGCAGCCAGGGGGCAACAGGCCGCACCATATAGCCTGGGAGTGTGGTAGCTATTCCACCTCCGTTTGTGTAAGTCCACTCTGTGATGTCCACATGATGAAATAAAGATGCATTTTCTCAGAACATAGCCCTGTTAAGTGATGCCTGACTGTGAGTTAAAGTAGAAATTTGAATTTAAAAGTTTGAGGACCCCCTTTGAAGCATCTCTGAAGAATGAGTTTCGTGGAATGCTGTTTGGAAACTACTGGTCTCTTAATAATTGAGCACCTATCGTGTGCTGCCTGACATTTCCATGTATTCCTCTATGTTTGCTCCTGTTTGCTCTCTGGAGCAGGAACCCTGCTTTGCAGCTCATGAACCCCCAGACTTAGTACCAGGCCTGACACACAAACAGCTCACGCTCAGTGTATGTATGTGTGTGTTTAAGGAAACTGAATTAACACCTGTCTCTTCATTTGATCTGGTGAGTCCTCAGTATCTGTTCTTGAGTTTTCTGTGAAAAGTAAAAAGATATGCAACCTTTACGTCATAAATTTAGAAATAAAAATAAAAGCTAACACGAATTAAACTCTGCGCCATATTTGCTTTGGATTTCCTCGTTCAGTTATCATAATTCTATGCAGAAAGTGCTACTATGTCCCCATTTCACCAAAGAAGAAACTGAGGCTGCCAAGTAACAGAAGAAATTGTTACTACAGACGCAGCACTGAGAAGCTGAGAGCTGGGACTCAAACCAGACAGCTCCAGGGCCAGCTTAGAAGGGATATGAAGCCACTGGACGGACCAAATAGAAGAGAGAGAAAAGAGAAACACAAGATGACAGCCCAGGACAGAGTCAGAGGAGAAAGGTACAAAGGCATGGCCACAGGACAGGTGGGAAACCACCCAAGAGGTAAGTGTCGTGGAAACCAAGAGAGAAGAGCTGGGTGCGGTGAGTGTGGAAAAGTCTCTCAGACTTGGCATCGCGCAAGTCCTTGGTGACCTTGACCAGAGCAGCCTCTACATCAGGGTTCCTCAACCGCCATGCTATTGGCATTTGTGGCCAGAAAATTCTGTGTCGTGGTGCTGTCCTGTGCACGGTGGGATGCTCAGCAGCATCCCCCACCTCTGCCCACCGGATGCCAGTGGCAACCCCCTCCCCAGTCATGACAATGAAAAATATGTCCAGACACTGCCAACTGTCCCCTGGGGGACAAAATCTCCCCAGGTTGAACACCGCAGCTCTGCAGAGTGGTGGGCGGAAGCCAGACTGGAGCAGGGGGAGGGGGGAATGGGAGGGACGGGGAGGAGGGAGTCTGCACACACGTGTACAGAAATGGGAGCCGGGGCGGGGCGGGGCCAAGGCCGGTGTTTGTTGTCGTTTTAAAACTTTCATGTATCTGTGATGAGAGTTAGCAGGGACGGTTTGTAGGTTGGTGGCAGTGATACAGGAGAGAGCGAAATTTTGTTTATGATGGAGATTTTGTGTGTGTGTATGCATATATATATATATATATATATAGAGAGAGAGAGAGAGAGAGAGAAGTTATGAATTTCTGGGGTAGGCAACAAGGAGCAGGATCTTGACCACAAGCTGAGGAATTAGCCTTTGAAAGGAGTAGAGACACTCACTCCGGTGTAAGAGAAGAAAGAGAGGCCTGTTGCAGAAGTAGGTGTAGGAAGGTGTGTACATCTGGTGACGGCAAGAGGAGAGAGTTCCCATCTGCTGGCTTCTATTTTCCCAGCCAAGCATGCGGCAGGGTCACGGGCAGAGCTGGGATGCAGACGGGGGAGGAGGAGGGAGGAGATGGCACAAAATGCTTGTTTTGGGGCGTAGCAGAGTGAGCTAAAAGGAGAAGGGGTAGGGTGCCAGGCAGTGTTGATAGCCCGTTTGCAGTCTGCGGCCAGGAATTTGAAAGGAGGCCAGTCCATGGGGTGTGAGGATTCTCTAGCAACTTCATCTGCTCTGGGAACAGCACGGAGCGTGTGGATGACACCTCGGTGACAGGCAGCAGCCCCCCAGGCAGCCTGCAGGAGCAGGGCCCCAACGTTGAGCTGCCGCCCCTTAAGCCTGAGAGAAACATAGGGGTAGTTGTGCACTTTCAAGACCACAAACTGAGGGGCCACAGCACCCTCATCCCCAGGAGCAGATGAACAAATCTGCCAGGCCAATGCACTTCCCCACGTCTGCAACCTCTGTAGGCGTAACAGACAAAGGACCTGAAAAAGGGTAAAATGTTTTATGAGCTGTCTCTTTAAAACTCCTCACCCTTTTTGGGAGTTAAAACCTGCATTCCTGCAGGAGGCCAGTAATCAGAGGGGCAGGGGAGTGTCCTTTGTTCTTTGTACCACAGGAGAGATGGCTCAATGTCTGGGCAGAGATCACTGAGATTGTCCTCACTGGAAGTGCTAGAATTAAACAGCAACAGCCCAAAGCTGAAAACTCCCTTTAAAAGCTCTGTATTTCTGCTTACAGAGAGGACAATGGTGCTTTAAGACGAGAGTTTCTCATCCTTCTCCTCATTTGCCAGCAAATTAATAAACGTCTCTTTCCTTTTCCTCAAATCACTTGTTCTAGTTCTTCTGATGTGGCCTCAGTGCAGAACTTTTGGTAACGTCGGGGCCTGCGAGCCCCCGCTTGACCCCACCAAGCGTAACCCAAGTCCACTGACTTGCGTGTTCCTCCAGTGGGTACCCTGCTCCTCTGCAAGCCACCCCTGCCTCCCGCTCGAGTGCCACCTTCCTGTGGCTCCCGTCCTCAGCCCCAGAGGGAGGGGAGCAGGTATGAGGAGGATTCCAGGTAGGAATCAACACGCGAAATTCTAAACAGAGTGTGATCTGCTCATGCTCAAACGAGGCGAGTCCACTCCTGGACATGAGACAAAGGAAACTTTAGTGAGAGGGATTTACATTCACCCTAATACTTCCTTCAGGACTCTGTCCATCCTCTCACGGAGGACTTAAGAGTAAGAGAGATTCCCAGGAGCCTGGAACACGGATCACTTTGGGAATCAGAAAGTCAAATTAGAAAAACAATCTCTGGTGATTTCCTTTTTAAAAAATATACATATTTATTTATTTATTCTTTTTAAAGTTTTTTTCTTTATCGATACATAATAGATGTGTATTTTCAGGATACATGTGGTAATTGGATACATTCATATAATCAAATCAGGAATGAAGGAGCTCCGGAAATTTCACCCTAAAATATGACTCTGTGGTAGTATTTTGAATTAAAGGCTCTTAGAGATTAACAGGTCTTTCAAGATCAAAAAGCACTGGAAGGGGTTTTCCCTCTGTCTGCATAAACCGGTCAAAGGAGCATTGACTTCCCTTCCTCTCCCTGTTATCTCAACATATTGCAGGAAAGAAGATCAAGAATGCAGCCAGATCTGGCCCACATCATTTAAATATAATACCTGTCTCTCAGGTTAATTTAATTTGCAAAGAGGATCATTTACAAGTCAACCTGTTTCCCCACCCATTCCTCCTTCCTAGCACCATTAGTTGCCCCTAAACAGAATTACCAGCACTCCTCATCTCCCCTCCCCTCCAAAAGGACAGGTATAAAAATATCTGAACTTCATTGGGATATTGGGTAATCACTCTGTGATTCTCCCCGTGCATGGGGTAGTAAACCTTTCTCTTATTAATCTGCCTTAATTGTGAGTTGATCTTTCAGCGAACTTTCGGGGGAAAGGGCAAGTTTCCCCTCACGCCTACAGGAGTAATTGGGATATCCATTCCCTTAAATATTTATCTTTTCTTTACGCTAGGAGCATTCTAATTATTATTTTCTAGCTATTTCGAAATGTACAATAGATTAATGCCAATTATAGTCACCCTACTGATCTATGGAACATCTGGTAACTTATTTTAACTCGACCCAAGGATGCTTCTAGAAGCCAACTTTATGTGTGGCATTTGGAACAGCCCTGAAGTGTTAGGATGTCACCCCGTAGCAAGGGAATGAATGAATGATTTTCAGCATCCTAGTGGAGACGCCATATCGTTGTAGGGACATCAAGAATGCTGGTTTTCTGAGGAGGCTCAGTGTGGTGCTGGTCGGGCCATCGTCGAGCATCAAACAGGGGCTCTCAAAGGATGCGAAATAAGCCAGTCACAGAAAGACAAATACCGCACGACTCCACTTATGTGAGGTGTCTGCAATAGTCACATTCATAGAATCAAAGAGCAGAATGGTGGTTGCCAGGCGACAGGGCAGGTAGGGGGAGGGGGAATGGAAGTTGCTAACCAACGAGCACAAAGTTTCAGTTCATCGAGATGACTAAGCTCTAGAGATCTTCTGTACAACTTGGTACCTACAGTCGACACTACCGCAGCGTACCCATAAAAATCTGTTAAGAGGGTAGATCTCATGTTAAGTGTTCTTACTACAATAAAATAACATTTTTTAAAAAAGAATCCCCTGGAGATCTCGTTAAAACACAGATTGCCGGGCCCCACCCCCAGAGTTCTGGATTTAGCAGGCCTGGGGAAGGCCTGAGAATTTTCATTTCTCAGCTCCCAGGGGACGCCGCTGCTGCTGGTCCGGGACCACACCTCCTACCCGCTGGCACCGTGGAGCAAGGCAGGCGATGGTGTCAGATTTGAGTTTAAATTCTGGCCCCATTGAGCTGTGCAAGGTAGGACAAGGAACTTGGGCAAGTTACTCCGCCGCTCACCTATACGGTGGGGATCATCCTACTGCACATCTTGAGAAAGTGTTTTGGAAACCAGAGAGAATTCGTGCCAAGTCCAAAGCCCTAAGTAGGCACTCAGTAAAAGAGAGCAGTTGCTATTTTTGTCACCCTTTGAACACACCTCTGCAGCTCATAGCTGTTTAGATTAGGCGTTCAAGGCAAGCATCGACTTGGCCTCAAAAGTCGTGAGGAGGTTACTGAATTGGTAATCTCTCCACCCTCTCTCCCTCCTCTTCTGAACACCCAGGCACCAAAATAGCCCCTAACACCCACCAATGCACTGCCAGCGATGACATTTCCAAGCGGAGGAGATAACTGATCACTTTCAAATTTTGTAATATTTTAAGTACAGTATCTTTAAAAATCTAGGTCAGGATGAAAAATGAACTTGGGCTCACAGAATGTTAGAGCTGACAGGAAACTTCAAAACCATTTAATTTTCTAGTTAAAGGTGAAGAAGTTAAAAGTGAGACCCAGAGAGGGGCAGCAACTTGCTGAAGGTGGCACAGCAAGTTAAACAGCAGGTGCTGTTAGCCCTGGGCTTAGACTTTCCCATCCTGACTCTCGGCCCAACTGGCCCCAAATAGTACGCTTGCATAAACCAGACTCAAATCCCCTGGGCTGCTGGGGACATCCAGAACTTCGCAGTATGAATGATTCTCATTTTAAGGCAATAATTATATTCCCCTAGTGGGACAGATCAGAATCCCTGAGAAAAGAAGGGGGATTTTTATGCTGATTAGTGACGGGCATTTGTTAAAAAGCGTTTGGAAACCGTGACCCCACTCCATGTCACCTCCCTCCTTAATTTGCCATTCTCTTCAGTAGATTATGAGGTTTTCCAGTTTCTCTGCCTTAATTCTCCTAAAGCTGCTTCTTGCTTCCAGCAGGTTCCTTTCTTCTCCTGTTCATCCTCTCTCCTTCTTCTCTTCCATTGTACCCCAAATGCAGAGAGAGCTTGCCCTGTGCCTGGGACAAATAGGCACCTTTTACTTTTATTCATCTCATAAAAATAAATAAGCTAAAGACCTATTTGCATTACATTTTCTCTTATTCCTTTATTTGCCACTGTGCAATCAGCCAGTATTGACGGGAGCCTGTGATTTGCTGAGCACCTATGAACTGCTGCTGTGCTCACAAAGACGGGTGCTTTGTCTCATTTGACAAACAGGTACCGAGTGTCCCAGGCATGTGCTGGCCACTGGGCCACATGGATGCTTCAGTGATCAACAAGATGGACACCATCCCTGTCCTGGTGGAGTGTCCATTTGCCCTCCGAGAAGTGACATCTTTCCAGCAAGAGGACAGGCCTACAGCGTGGTCAGGATCAGACAGGCGGGGTGCTGGGGCTGCCTGCTACAAGTTCGTAGGAGCTGATTGTTACATTTCCAGGAAGTCTGTGAACCGGTTGTTAAATACAGCCTTTATTAGAATTAAATTATATAAAAAACAAGAGTAATACTCAAAACTCATCACTCCCTAATTATTTTCTGATGTTTTACTGTTAGCCATGCTCTTGAACTTTGCATCTATGCGGCAGGAATGCTATGAAAAGGTTCATGGCTGTGGCGGGGGTATTTAGACCGTGGAAATTGGCAAATGCTACAAACTGTTTTTTATTTTTTTCCTTTTTCTTCCTGAGAGCTGGCTGTTAGGCATTTACTAACACACCACTGGATAAAAGTGACATCACATGAGGTAGGACGCAATCAAAGGGGTGGTTAAGAACATGCAGACGGGGTGGCTTTGACTTGGGCCTTGAACGCCAAGTAGAAAGAGATGAGGTGAGGATAATGGCGGGCAACGCTGTCTATAAGCCTGTCTTGTGGGGCCCGTTCTTGCTGAATTGTTTTTGGAGGAAAAGATGAGGCTTTAAAACAATAGCATTATTGAGATTTAATTCCCAAGCATATACAATTCACATAAAGTGTATAATTCAAGAATATTTAGCGGCCGGGCGCGGTGGCTCACGCCTGTAATCCTAGCTCTCTGGGAGGCCGAGGCGGGCGGATTGTTTGAGCTCAGGAGTTCAAGACCAGCCTGAGCAAGAGCGAGACCCCGTCTCTACTAAAAATACAAAGAAATTAATTGGACAGCTAAAAATATATAGAAAAAATTAGCCAGGCATGGTGGCGCATGCCTGTAGTCCCAGCTACTCGGGAGGCTGAGACAGGAGGATCGCTTGAGCCCAGGAGTTTGAGGTTGCTGCGAGCTAGGCTGACACCACGGCACTCTAGCCAGGGCAACACAGTGAGACTCTGTCTCAAAAAAAAAAAAGAATATGCAATGCCTTAATGCAATGCAATACATGCATTTTTAACGTTTCAAAGGTTGTATCCATTGCTATTAAACTCAGTTAAACTTGCTGCCTGACATCATGTCAACACAATACCCATTTTTAAATGAACTAACTGAATTAGTAAGATATGTGCTCATGATACAGACTCGGTCCAATCCTAATGTCAGTGAAAGGCTCCACACTTAATGCACAAATTTCAACATGAAGAAAATCCATTAAAATATAATTAGTAAGTCTTACACACAAATAGAAAGAAGGCCTATGTAGACCTTGTTGCCATTTAAAAGAGTTCTTTCTTCTTGATCTGTTTTTATATTTTTAACAGAAGCTTTGAGGAAAAGCCATATCTACCTGGAGCAAAATGAATATTTGGAGCCACAGAAAATCAGTTTAGTGAGTAATGGGACCAAGTTCAGTGTCTTATTTTCAGCTTTGAAAGAACATAGTCAGGTGACTGACCCAGGTAACTTCTCCCCTGCGGTTATGCCGGCACTGATTATTCTGAGGTCAGGCTGGGATTTGGCCGCAATATTAGCCATTGGCTCTCCACTGATCCCAATATAATTTCATCCTGTTTGATTATTAAAATAGCTGAATTGATAGAATGCACCATTCCAAAGTCCTATTATTCTGTCCACCTTAACAAATATTGTAAATTAACTTCACCAGGTAATGACCCAGCTGGTTGGCTAGAAAGTGCCTCCTTATGAGATGGGAAAAGGAAGGCTTTTTTTCCTTCTATTTTGCCAAACTTTCTTATCCCTAATGAATCTCCCAGCTCTCACCAGCTCTCTGCCTTCCTGTGTGCTCTGTGGCTTTGGAGGAAGGAGGAGAAGACAGAAGAGTTACATAAAGGGTCAGCTCACAGTTGGTAAGTAAGTACTGCTCGCTGCTCTGAAGTGTCCACTCCCAAATGCAGATACAGTACTCAGACTTCCCCCAAAAGGGCTGTATTGTCCTCACAGTGACTCCCTGGACCCCGACCGTGGATCTGGCCATATGAAGCATTCATTCAATTCGGTGTATTGCCTTCTTGAATAATTATAAAAATAATGTTTTCCAAATAAAACAAAGATACACTCACTTAAACTCTCCTCCTTGGGACACTTATGATATGCATTCAAAATACTTAGCTTGGGGGTCAGCATTGTGTACACACAACAAATCTTTATCGAGAATCCAGGCAGTCATGAAGCTCAAATGACAAGAGTTTTTTTTTTAACTGACAGAAGTCAAGGAGGGCAGTCATTGCTCAGACAAGGAGACTCAAGCAAGTGCCGTTCTGAGTCTGTGAGCTCTGTAGGGGTGAGAAAGGAGGAAGGAGGCAAACTGGAAAAAAAGATAGGGCAGCCCAAAGGGAAAGAGAGAAGCCAGGAAAGCGGGTAGAGAAGAAAGCATTAGAGGGGAGGAAGACAAGAAATGGATGCCCAAGAGAGGGAGAAGGAGGTTGCCAGGCAGGCGAACCAGGGAGGAAGGAGGGCCATCCCGGGGCAGGGTGGTTTCCACTGCTTTGCAAACAGAGGAAGCCAGAGCATCGTTCAAACCACGTGATCAGCTGCCTACGTGTGGCTTCTGAGGTTCATGAGGAAAACAAGAGCAGAAAACAAAATGCTATTCAGCTGGGCTAACATTGCAAAGTGGTAATCTGTGTAGAGTTTGAGAAGTGTGAGCGTAGAAACCTTCCATGCAGATCAGTGTCTTTGTACATTCCACACATCAGGGCTCAGAGAACATTTACCGCAAACCATGGCAGTCCTGTTTCAGACAAAGTTGTTTCAAACCAGCTGTAATTCATGTTCCTGAAGCACAAGAAGAACCTAAGAAAACATCTGAATTTTCAAAGAAAGATTAATTATGTTGAGTGTGGTTTGACCAGAGAGTGCAGTTTGAATGTTCAGTGTGTGTCACTATATTCTAATTTTTTGAAGATTGTGAATCCACGTGATAGAATCGGACATCAGCACCACCATCTCCCATTCCACCATTGGTTCTCTCTTCTTTACCTCCACGTGCTGCCAATCTTTTCTTCCGACCATTTCTTAGTCCCTTCTTTGCCATTCTTGATGCCTTTAATGAAGCCCAGGTCCTCACTTACTGGCCTTCTCCTTGATTCCTGTTTCAGCCAGCACATGTGTCCTAGAACAACTTCCTTAGCATGGCTTTCACTTGGTGGCAGCCCCAGAGTGGATGAGGTCTCCTAGTTCCCTACAGCAGCAGGAAACTCATATCAAGCCCTTGCCACTGATTTGCCATCACCTCCCACCCACACACACCTTCTTCTCTATTGGGGAGCTTCCACTCCCAGGTCAGGTTCTAGGTCAGAAACTTGTGGGTCTTCTTGTATTCCTCTCTCTTCCTTGAACAGCCCATCAGCAAGCCCTGCGGATTTTACCTCCAGTGTTTTCCTGACTACCATGCCTGTGTCTGTGTTCACCACCCAAGTTCAGGCCGATGCCTCATTGAGACTCTGCAAAAATCTCCTGACTCTTCTCCCACTCTCTGCTGCCCTCTCTGACCCATTTTCCACACAGTGGCCCAGAAGTAACCTTTAAAAATGCAAATCAGAGGCCAGGCATGGTGGCTCATGCCCGTAATCCTAGTACTCTGGGAGGCCAAGGTGGGAGGATCACTTGCAGCCAGGAGTTTGAGACCAGCCTGAACAAGAGTGAGACCCCATCTCTACAAAAAATAGAAAAATTAGCCAAGCATGGTGGTGCACGCCTGTAGTCCCAGCTACTTAAGAGGCTGAGACAGGAGAATGACTTCAGCCCAGGAGTTTGAGGCTGCAGTGAGCTATGATGATGCCACTGCCCTCTAGTCTAGGTGACAAAACAAGACCCTCTCTCAAAAAACTAAAAAATTGCCAATCAGAGTGTGTCATCCCTCCAGTGGCTTCTCACTGCACTTAGGATAAAGTCCAAAATCCTTGCCATAGCCTCCAAGGCCTTGCCTGGTTCACCCTTTACCTCCCTCCCCCCAGATTTTAATTCCCTGACCACACTGGTCCCCCCACTGTTTCCCACTTCCTGGGGGATCTGTTGGAGGCATCTTGTAACCACCCTCTTCCCTGCTTCTTGTTTGTTTTTGTTTTTGTTTTTTTGAGACAGAGTCTCACTCTGTTACCCAAGCTAGAGTACCGTGGCATCAGCCTAGCTCACGGCAACCTCAAACTCCTGGGCTCAAGCCATCCTCCTGCCTCAGCCTCCCGGGTAGCTGGGACTATAGGCATGCGCCACCGTGCTTGGCTAATTTTTGTTTCCTATTTTTAGTTGTTTGACTAATTTCTTTCTATATAGAGATGGGGTTCTCGCTCTTGCTCAGGCTGATCTCCAACTCCTGAGCTGAAACAATCCTCCTGCCTCGGCCTCCCAGAGTGCTAGGATTATAGGCGAGAGCCACCGCTCCCGGCCTGTTTCCTGCTTCTTGACTGGCTGTACCTCTCACCTCTTGGGTCTTGGCTTAAATATCTTCAGGGAAGCCTTTTTGGACTTCACTGAGTAGTGTCATTCCCACTTCTCACCATTATTCTTACTACCATGTTTATTTCCTTCATACCTTATTACTACAGTTTGCAATGATTATGCTTGTTTCTTTGTCTTTTGTCCATCCCAACTGGACTCAAGGTTCAAGAGGGCCTGGGCTGTTTATCTTGTTAACCAAGGGGTATGTCGTTCCTCAAACTACATGATTATGTAACAGCTAATATATATTGAGCTCCCAACACGATGCTCAATATATGTTAGGTCAATATATGTTAACTACTATTTTGTTATCATGGTTTCTAGATGATTCCACACTCTTCAGGTCGAATATCCTCTCTTCCTACTAAGGGTGTCTGTGCTCTTCTCACATCTCCTCGTCTCCTCTGGCACTCCCTTCATCTGGCATCCTGATCATCCTAAATTTGTGGTCTTTTTCCATCAATGACTTACTTGTTTCTTTCTCTTTTAACAACTCTCATTTGATTCAATCTGATCTTTCTTCCTCTTTTTACAAAAATCTGCCATAGGAATTGTTCATACTCAACTGTAGTTCCTCATTCTTATTTATTCCTTCCCTATGTTCAGCAATTCAGCATCTTCCTATCAATTTTTTTATTACTCTGAAGTAATTTTGAGAATGATTTATAAAGTTTAAAAATAATCCCACTGGTGTTTTACTTGGAATTACATTAATCTTATCAGTTAGTTTGAAGCAAATCAATATCTTTGCAATTTTGAACTCTCCCTAATCAAGAACACACCACATTTTCCCACTCAGGTGTTTTTGAATAAAATGACATTTTCTTTGTAAAAATTTCCCCCAACATTAATAGTTTCACTAGAATATATCTAAATCTTGGTCTGTTTTTATCATTTTTTCCTGACCTATAATGAGCTTTTACCTACAGATACAGATCTTGCTTCAACATAAAAAGATTTTCTTTTCTAATATCCTTGAATATTTCTGCTGCTCCTTTTTCCCCTCTCCTTTAAAGCTGGATTTCCATCATCCATTTTCCAAGTCTGCCCCTTGTTTCTGACAGTTTTGATCTCTTTGTCCTTTTCTTCTGCATTATGGAAGAAAGTCTTGAGCTTGTCTTATTATACTTTTCACTGATTGTATTTTCTTCCATGTCACTTCTAACCATTGCAGTTCCTAAATTCACTTAAAATTCTGCTGTCAGTAAATGTTTCTTTCATTCCTTTCTTTTCTTTTCTTTTCTTTTCTTTTTTTGAGACAGAGTCTCACTCTGTTACCTGGGCTAGAGTGCTGTGGCATCAGCCTACCTCACAGCAACCTCAAACTCCTGGGCTCAAGCCATCCTCCTGCCTCAGCCTCCTGAGTACCTGGGAATACAGGCATGTGCCACCATGCCTGGATAATTTTTAAAATTTTCAGTTATTCTTTTATTCCTGGATGCTCTCCTTGGTGACTTCACAAGCTCCAATGCTTTCATCACCATCCACATACCTGGTGTCTGGACCAGGGCCTCATCCCAGATGTCTCCCAAGCTTCCTTTAAAGAGCCAATTGGCTACTGGATGTTTCCACTCAGGGGTCTCCCGGACCAGACACCACAGACTCAATGTGGCAAAGCTACGCTAGTCACCTTTTTCCACAGAACATGTCTCCTGCACAGTGGATGATCCATCAACCTGGGAGTCATCCTGGATTCTGCCCTCTAGTCCAGCCACTCTCCAAACAGTCCCCACTCCTGGGAAGACGATCACTCCTCCTAAATTCCTTCAGAGCCTCCAGTTCCAGCTCCTCAAGATTGTGTCAAAGGTCATCTGGGGCTTGGTCTCTCTTGACCTCATCTAGCTCTGCTCCTTGTTGTATTCTGTTCCCAGCTCTCTGCACAGCTTTGAGTTCCCTGTCTTCATCTGTCATGACCTTGTCTGTATTTGCTGGTAAGTGGCCTTCTGGGGAGGGAATAGTCTCTGACCTGTAGGATCTGCTGACTTCTCTGGTGCAAATACTCCCAGTTTGGCCAATCGCAAATTACTAACACGATTTCGCTGAGCATGGAGCCCCTCAAGGGCATAGCTAGTAGTAAAATGTGTTAAAATCATTAGGGAATTATATCTTTTTAGTATTTATTATCTTTATTTTTAATATAACTTATTTAACTTTAAACTTATATACTTTAACTTTTAATAATGGCCACACTTAACAACCAGCTGGCAGGATCCATGGACATTTAGCCATCGGCCTCCTGAGCTGGTCGAAGCCAGCTCCAGTGTGCTGCTGGCCTCCTTCCTGGAGATCCCTCGTCTCCAGCAGCTCCTGGTCAATGCTGCTTCTTCCTTTAGCTGGGAGCGTGCCCCTCTTCCACCGCACTGCGGTGATCTGCTCATGTACATCTCTCCCTTCCTATTCCACGAGCTTCTTGAGGGCAGAGGCTGTGTCTCATTCATCTTGGTAATCCCAGTCTACACTCAGTGAATTGTGGAGGAATCGATGATGCCATTTGTGGTCCCACTGTCCCTTCCTCATCTATCTCCACTCCTAATCACTTTGGGAAAGGCACGCTCTTGGCTGCGTGATGGAACAGCGTGCCAGGCCTCCGTAAAAAGGTGCTTGTTGATTGGGTGAACTCGCAAGCAGACTCGAGCACTTATAAGCGTGACTAGCTTACTTATGTGTATTTAAAGTCGGAAGAGGTGTGCTCTCCCCAAGAGTCCCCAGACATGGGGTCCCCATGCCCCTGACTGTCATGGCTCATGCTGACTGTGTCCATAGAATGCAGACGCATCACTTGTGGGAAAGGCTTGTATTAGAGTTCTCAGGGGGTCAGAACCAACGGGATATAGACAGAGAGTTGGAGATATGGACATATGAGAGGGATTTATTAGGGGAACTGACCCACGTGACTGTGGAGGCAGAGAAGTCCCACGATAGGGCACCTGCAAGCTGGAGACCCAATCATACCAGTAACGTTGCTGAGTCCACATCCAAAAGCCTCAGAACCGGCGCAGTTGAAGTGTAACTCTCAGTCCAAGGCCAAAGGCCGGAGAACCCAGGGGGCTACTCCTACAAGTCCCAGAGTCCAAAGGCCAGAGATCTTGGAGTTCTGATGTCCAAGCGCAGGAGAAAAAGGGTGTCCCAGCTCCAGGAGAGAGAGCGCACGAATTCACCTGTCCTCTGCCGTGTTGCTCTCTGCGGGCCCCAGCTGATTGGATGGTGACGCCCGCATTGAGGACAGATCCTCTCCACTCAGTCCACCCACTCCCAGGCCAGCCTCCTCTGGAAACGCCCTCATAGACACACCCAGAAATAAGGCTTTCCCAGCTATCCAGGCATCCCTTAACCCAGTCAAGTTGACGCCTAAAATTAACCATCTCAGTGATCATTTAAGGTATTTCCATTTGATGCCCTGCAGCTCTCTAAGCCCAGGCCTGGGCATTTTTACTGAATGAAAATTAATATTCTAAGTTATCATGCCGACTGGCAGAAAATCAGAGTAATGCACCAGGAAGAGTTATCTGTCGTGTTGAAAAGAACAGTGATTGAGCGTCTATGGCGTGACAGGTGCTGTATTAGTCACAGGGATGGATCAATACAAAGGAATCCATAAATGTACTGATGACGATTTTTTGAGTTTTTAAATGGGATGTTTACTGTTTTAATGACATAGACTCTATTTTCTTAGTGTTTTTGGAATGACTCATATTTTTGTAGCCAATTAATGGCATAGGCAGTTTTCTTAGAAGGCCTAATTTACCACACATCTACAGAACTTTAGCTCAAGCCTCACTCAGAAGTGCATTCTCTAGAATTATTTTATACTTTACTAGGATGACTTGTTTATATAACAGAATCTTTTTGTTTTCTGAGAAGATTCAACAGTTCCATTAAGCAACAGAAAAACTAATAGTCACTTCTCCAGAGCAGACTTCAATCTTAGCAAGATTTATATTTCAAAAATAAATATTTAAAAGCAAATCATAACAGAGCTAATACCAACAATATCACACATACCCAAACTACGCCAGTTAGTCTGGGTTCATATCTTGTAGGAATTCTATGTTTCTGAAACCCGAGAGAGGTTTTACCCTCTTCCTAAAGAAAAGTTTGTCGTCTTAGTCTATCCACACACATAAGCCAGTCTGAAAAGCAAAATCAAAAGACTGAGGTCACTCAAATTTAATCCAAATTTAATTCACATCTGAGTAAGTAGAATTTGAGATAAGTTATTTTTTGATTGGATTCAACCTGAAAAATATTGAGGTTTCTCAAAATCTCTTTCTACAGGGAAACATTATTTCTCGCCTAGGATGGGTACAAATCTATATATACTCTGCACATACAGTCACTCATTGTCGCATTTGATAATGGGTCACATTTGTGGTGAACAGATGTTTCCCGAGAGTCTAAGATTCATGAGCAAAGCAGTGGTGGAGGTAAGAGAGGTGAGCTGTGCTCACTAGATGTTTCAAAATGGCATCAAAATTGGCCTAAAAGCCAAATTATCCCCACTGGAGAAGGACAAAATGGCTTGTGCAGGCTCTTCTTTGCCTGTCTTTGGACAGATGTTGCTTAGGGGGATTGTCTGTGTCTGTCCTTTACGGTTCTGGGCTAGAAATGATTCCCTGGCATTATGGAACTGACTTATGGAAGAAAGTCTAGGCATGGTGTACAGACTCAATAACTAATTGTTAAAAGGAAAAAAAAAAAAGAAAGAAAGAAAGGAAAGAAGACGAAAAGGAAAGGAGTTTTTCACACTGACAAGAACCACATGAGTAATTAACCCTAAAGACGGAAATAGCAAATGACCTTTGGTGAGGGATATTTTCTGAACATTTAAAGCAGATTTGACTGCTTTATAATACTTCAGATGGCACGGAATGGACTTCATTGTGAATGAGAAATACCCCCTTTTAAATTAGCAAAGTCTTAAATTAACCCACGTGACAGTGTCTCTGGCCAGGTGGAATATTTCAACCCCACACTTCCTGGCCTGTACCCTTTAGATCAATTGCATTTCATAAATTTCAGGAGTGTGCCCGGAGCAGATGGTTGAGACACGGGAGTGATCATAAATCTGGGCCTCAGTGGCTTCCAGCTCCCAAGTTCAAGGCTCTCAAATGCTGGCCTCGGCACAAGCGGAATTCATGCCATCGAACAGTCTTCCACAGGTGGTGATTTGGTATCTTAGGTTTAGTTCTCATTGCTGACCTTGGAAAGTAGCACTATATGGGAATGTTAAAATAGCTCTCTTTTTCCTGTGCACCATAAAAGTCTAGACGGAAGCTCTTTCCAAAGCAAAGAAAATTAGGTTGAAATGTTCTACGCTTGCGGTCAAGGCTGAATTCCTACGGAGCAAATATGCACAAGCGCAGGGAGATGTTATTGACCCGACGTCGTTGGGGTGAACTTCCTGGTGGCAGATGGAGGGAACAAACACCCTCGGTGCACAGTTACCCTTGTACCAG
Source organism: Avahi laniger (assembly GCA_963575035.1). NCBI lineage: Eukaryota > Metazoa > Chordata > Mammalia > Primates > Indriidae > Avahi > Avahi laniger. The sequence goes on along the minus strand of CAUYSK010088887.1, from coordinate 9,230 downwards.
ATGCTTCAGCTCAAACGAAAAGTTTTCCCAGGACTTTTGTTTTTTCTCTTGTTATAAAAGTAATCCATGTTCATTCTAGATTTTAGGACGTTCAGACAAACATAAGAAAAAAATTTCCTTCATCTTCTTCATATGTACATGCAAAAGCCTCTTTTGCCCTGGGTTGTGTTTAGGGATTATGCCGAAAGACAGTGCTCTTCTTAGAGACTGTTTCAAAGTGAGTAGGAGGGATGTGCTAGAAGGAGTGGGTGGAATATGTTCTCCGTATCCCCATCCCCAGTTTGTGGGGAGAGGTGGCGAGCCCCGGGTCCCGCATCAATAATGTGGTGCCCGAGAGCTTCCCATGACACATGGGCTGTCACTCTATCCCATAGACAGTTCCCTGAATGCCTGCACAGAGCCTGGAGGGTCATTTGGTTAATCCTCTGAAGAGACATTCATTCTGCTTAGGGATAAAGTGTGGGGAAGAACATTTTGGTGAAGGCCTGGGCCTTTCATGTTAGTGTTCCAGAGACCTTCCAGCTTTGGGTCATGGACCCTTGCAGGATGTGTTTGAGTAACTGTCACTGATTATCTTGTAGGCATCTTGTCATTTCCTTCAGCATCATTCTGCATTGGCCAAGAAAACACACTCTGGTCCAGGGGCTGGAGGAAATTCGTTGTCCATCAGACTGGGTACGGCTTCCTCAAAAGTGTTTGAGACGGAAGAATAAGTCCAGGGTTCCTTAGGTTTGTCCAAATGTTGGGTGATTTTAAATTCTGCTTCTTTTGAATGATAACACTCATGGTAGACTATGGCCACCTGAACTGTTCTCAGACCTTTGGTTGGGTCCCTGAATCCCACATAACTGTTTTTCTGTAATTGTGCCATTGAAGCCATCTTACCTGTGGCCTAGAACTCAGGAACTCTAGAACTCAAGGGCTATGAATTTTCCAGATCTACTGTATGGCTGGGTTAAATGTTAATGAATACTAGGTTTAATGATGGCAGACATAGTATGTATACATTTTTTCTGCCTAAAGTAGGCGTAAGTCAGAAAATTAGAACGTTTGGGACCCAGTTTCCAAAGCAGTCAGGATGAATGAAGGCAAGTGGGAGCCTCCCAGGTTACACCTTCTCTCTACTCCACAGAAGCTCGTCTTTTTTAAAAAAATTATTTTTATTTATTTATGTTTCACAGACAGAGTCTCCCTTGCCCAGGCTGGAGCACAGTGGCCTGATCATAACTCACAGCATCCTCGAACTCCTGAGCTCAAGCAATCTTCCCACCTCAGCTTCCCAAGTAGCAGGGATTACAGGTACGTACCACCATGCCCAGCTAATTTCTAATTTTTCTGTAGAGACAGGGACTCACTATGTTGTCCAGGCTGGTCTCAAACTCCTGGAACTCCTGCCCTCAAGTGATCCTCCCACCTCAGCCTCCCAGAGAGCTGGATTACAGATGCGCGCCATGGCAGTGACCCAAAAGCAAAAGTTTTTGAGCCAACGGTGGTGGTGTGCGCCTGTAATCCCAGCTACTTGAGAGGTTGAGACCTTGAGGCCAGACGTTTGAGAACGGCCTATGCAACATAGTGAGACCCCTTACCAAAAAAAAAAAAAAAAAAAAAAAAGAGGTCTTTCCTCCCCAGTCTGTCGGCATCGGTGTGGGTCTGGTTTCCATCTCTCTGTCTGGCCCCCTTTGAGTTGATGTTTCTTCTGGATGGTTTGTGTGGCACTGACGCTGCCTTCCCCCAGCACCACCTCTGTTCCGTCTTCCTGATGAAGCACTTCAATGTCTAGATGGTGTCATCCCTTCGCTGCAGAAAAATCATCTGGGTAGAAAGAAAGAGCCTCTAAGCCACATTGCTGCCCTGTGGTGTAAAGAGCAGCCCCCTCCTGACCCGCAGCTCCCCTCCCTGGCAGCTCAGCCTATGGCCCAGGCAACTGGCTGGTTCTCCATGAAGGTCAAAGTCTGGACCACATGGCTCCAACGCCCACCTTCTCACTCAGGATTGCTGGGAAGGTTTGGTGGTATGATATATTTCAGGTTCAAACAGCTGGACTCTCTACTGCTCTCAACATGAGTGGTACAATGAAAAAGTCTGAGTTCTAGCCTTGTCTGGGCCTAGGTTCAATGAACTGGCCAACGCTGTGTGCAAGGTCATTCATCATGACCTTGCCTGACTCACAGGGTTCTTGTCACCATCAGATGTGCAAGTCCTAACACAGGCAGGAAAATATGGCTCCCCAGGGTTCTGACGAGTGAGTTCTAGGGCCTCACCGAACTAGGGGCTGGGGAAACGTGACACAGGTTCTGGAACTGAGCAATAGAAGGAAGGCTGCTTTACTAAGAAGTGAGCTCCTCAGAATTGGAGGAATTCAAGCAGAGGCCAGGTGACGAGGTGTCGGGGATGCTGTGAAGGTGGACAGCTGGACGAGGCACCCGGGGTCTCTGTGTGGCATCCAGATTTTCCAAAGATTGTGATTCTTGGCACTGACCTGGAGTCCTCACAACCTCTGCATCCTGTGGTCTCAACTTGGGTCCACTGTCTTGGTCCCTGGGTGGCCAGCGCCCTGAGCACAGGGTCTCATCTGTTGCCCTCCCCTGGCACCTGTCCCTGTGGCCCTCACTTAGTGGGTATTCCACAAGCGCTTCCTAAATGGGCGATGGTGCACCCGCCCTCCAGCCCCAGCTATGAGCATAAGTCCTGTCCCATATCCAGGCTGGCTTGACCAACTCACAAAACTGGTTGGGGAAGGAAAGGCATTTACAAGATACTGACAAGGAATAGGATTTGGATCTCAATTTTGCTACCCAGGGATTTTGATGTAGGAGAATGTGAATTGAAAGCTGACATTTGGACTGTGAGTTTGAGAAGAGAACCCTGGCCTTGCTATCCCGAGGCTGTGGGAGAAGTGCAGGGATCAGGACAGGTGGAAAGAGAGAGACAGACAGACAGATGGGGAAGCGTTCTGCAAAGCAGCCAGTGGGCGGAGGAGCCGCCATGGGCCTCTCAGGTCTTACTTTGGCAATCTTCCTGGTTTCTCCAATTTGGTCAAATGCATTAAGAGGTTACCTCTTTTGAAATGTATTACTTTAATCTTCAGTTCATTCAAAGAAACACAAGCAATGAATAACACACCCCAAACTGATTTTGTTGGTAAACATCACCCAACTGTTTTCTTATTAAGCTACCTTGGCAATACCTCTCTATTATGTAATTAAGTGAGATTCCAGACCCGTGTTTACTGCCATCCCACACACACCTTATGCTACCTCGTCTTCTACTGCCACGCTGAGAGAAAGGACACATTTCTCAGCTCCTGCAGAAACGTGAATTATCCTGTCGGGAGATAGGACACAAAATGACTCCAAGTAGTCGTGTGGCAGTCAAGTGCAGGGGTGAGACCAGGGCTTCAGGAGGAGGAGGTCACTTCGGAGAAGAGAGGTAGGGAGCGGGCAGGAAAGCAGTAAGCAACACATCCCGCCACGGGAAATGCCAGAACAGCTGTTTCTGGAATAAGAACCTCAACCAGCAAAGTGATGTGGGGTTTCTTGTGAAGAAAAGTTCATACCAATCCTCGGTGAGGGTTGGAAGATTCTGGCCAGTTTGGTACACCTGTCGGGAAGGACGGGAAGCCAGGGCTTCTCTCGGGGGACTGTTAGAGGAAGAATGGGGACATTCACAAACAGAAGCGGAGAGTTTGCTAAGAAGCTGCTGCTTCAGGCCTCAGGTGTCCCTCAGAGGTGCTGTCCTGAATCCAATGTGCAGGTAGGTGAGGGAAAACCCTCTAGGCAAGGTTCTTTCACCTGGGTTCTGATTTAGTTGGTCTGGGCAGGGCTCGCGTTTTGGAATTTTAAAAAATCTCCCCCGGTGCCTCTAACGCACAGGCAGGGCTGAGAAAGACACCGTTTCCAAAGAGGGTCCGGACCAGCAGGAGCAGCGTCGCCTGGGAACTTGGTAGAAACACAAGTTCTCGGGCCCCAGCCCAGACCCGCCGAATTAGCAGTTCCGACAGTGGGGTGCAGCGTCCGTGTGCCCACGGGCTCTCCCGGTGACGCCCGCTGAGGTCGGAGAGCCGCTGCACCTCGGGACACCGCCCTCCCTCTGCCCCAGTTCTCTCAGAAATCCCGTCCGGGCTCCCCCGCCCGGCCTGGAAACTTGGAGTCTTCCTCACCCGGCTGCGTGAGCGGGTGGGCCAGGGCCGCTCCGGGCGCCGTTCAGCTGCGGGCTGTGTGGACGAGGCAATCTTCCGGCAGGTCCGTGCAGCGTCCTGGGGAAGGCGTGCCCTTTCCTGAGCTGCACAAAGTCGGGGTTCAGTCCAGTGGTCGTGTTTCCTGGGCTCCCTCTTCTCCCTGCTTCCCAGCCAGTTGCCAGGTCCTCTAGTTGTCCTGCCCGAGGAAGGTCTCCTGACTCCTCCCCGCACGGGGTCGCCACCCATTTCCTCGCCTGTCTCATGCCTCAGTCCTGCACTCTGGAGCCATGGGGTCTCCCAGCGGGTCCCCCCTGACCACCCATCACCTCACTTGTCTTTCTCAACACCCCTTGGAACTTGTCCCTTCCTCCCCCTTCCACCGCTTTCCACGCACGTGCCGGAACAGGGCACACCCTTGCCCGCGCACGCGTGCACACGTGCCTGCTCCGCAGCGCTCTTTTGCAGGCCCTGTCGGCTGCAGGGTAAAGGCCTCGCTCCGCAGCCTGGTGTGCAGAGGCCCTGCCTGCCCCTTCCCGCTGCTCCCAGCTTATCTCTCGCCAGCCTTCCCCATGAACCCTGCGCTTGGCCAAACCCCTCAGCTGGTAAAACCCTGATAAGATAAGTGAGTAAAATTAGAGCCCACAGACCCGGAACAGGTAGAGGCAGCCACAGGGTGTCTGGCTTGGACAGCTGTAGAAACTTCCAACGCTCCGGGGTCCGAATGGTACATCCGGGCCTTTGAGTTAAATAGTAGGAAAAGGAGGTTACGTTGAGAATGGGACCGAGGACTCAAGGATTCAATGGACCTCTCTGTGTCTCTCTGTGGTATTTCATTAGTTATATCTTCCTTAGAAAATTCAGCTTGAGAAATGATTTTGTGGTTACTTCAATAAACTGATATATTGGATAGAAAGCTAAAGAGGTGCTTGGATTATGGGAACAAAGCTCAATTTTATTCAGGTGTCCTAGAAAGAGCGTTACTGCCCACCTTTATGACCCGAAGAGCACTATTGCCACCTGGTGGCAGCTACCTAAAATGTAGGCGGAAGAGCATTCATTCATTCCACCAACATTTCGCGGACACCTACTGAGTGACCAGCGGGCATTCTCCCAGCCTCTGGGGAGACACTGTTGAATCAGAGACAGGCCCTCTTCTCACCAAGCTTATGTCTAGAGTATAGATTAAGGCACACTCCATGGGTAGGCTTGGGGCGCTATGGCAGGACACATCATCCTTGGGAGGTCCCGGAGGGCTTCCTTGAGGAGGTGACGCCTACTGTAACTCCTGGAAATGCACAGGAGGAAGCCTGGCCTGACAGTGGAGGCTGTGCATATAGGATGACACGGGGCCTGTCATATCTCAGGTGGGTGCAGGAATGAGGCAGGCTGAGATTTCAGTGCAGATGGGGAGGGAGCTGGACCGGTGTTCAAAGTACAAGGTTAGCTTCTCCAGGAAAAGTGAATATTTCTGATTCACATGACGCATGGGGGTGTGGAGAATGGAGCCTCGATTGAAGTAGGAACCTCATTCCCAGAGGCCCAGTGGGGGGGTGTGAACTGAGCATCACACAGAGACAGGAGGGAAGATTGGGTCAGAGGTCAGCACCCCAACATCTCAGAGGCTAGTCCCTCTCCGTCCCTGACCCCCGAACTAGGGCTTCAGCTCTCAGGGAGGCCTCAACATCCTCCATCTTGTTCTAGTGGCTTGTTTGCTATGCAGGACACACCCAACGTGGGACCCTGCCTGTGGCAGGAATGCTATGTGCTCCCCACACCGGTTTCCTTTGCCTCCTGGGCTGACTCCCTTGCCCAGCCTCCTTTGTAGTCAGGTGTGGCCGCGTGTCTGAATTCCGGCCGATGGGAAGAGGGTGAGTGTCTGCACTGCTTCTGGTCCTGACCATCATCCTCTTCCCCTTTTCCCACTTGCCACCTGGCTGCAGATGACCCAGCAGAGGCATCCGAGGTTCTAGTGCACGACACAGTCGCAAGATGGAAGGGGCCCAGATCCCCGAATCACTGCGTGGAGAGCTGCCCACTGAACGCCCACATTTGAGAAATGCACCTCTGTAGTGTTAAGCCCTTGAGATTTGGGGGCTCTCTGTCACAACACTTATTTTTTTCATTTTTCCCCTCAAACTTAATTCTTATTTCTAAGAATAAGAATTCTTCACCGTTCTGGTGGAGACTGGAGCCCTATGACCCGTTGACGTATTTCCTTAGAGGCAGCTGCTGCCAAAACTTTTGACTGTCTTCTGCTCTAGAGTTCTTCTTATCGGGCCTTGTGTGAATGTCATAGTGCCCTCTTTGCTCTGTGGTGGGACTTCCTGGTGCTGACAACTTGCCTGGAATACCACTTGTGGTCTTGCCGTCAAACTGCGGATTCTGACTTCTGCTTTCTGGGCACGCAGTCTGTCTCCTCAGCGCCTGCCCCAGCCCCAGCGACCAGGAGGTGAAAAATGACTGTTCCAGGCACTAGCTCACCTGGAAGCTCTAAGACTTGCCTTAAGGCAGTCGAGCCATCTGCTGGCTCTCCACGCTCACAAGCAGAACTACGTCTAATTATCAACGCACAGCCGCAGTCAGCCACGAGGAGGGCCAGGAGAGGTTCGATGACGATTTGGAAAGCGCTGACATCTGACAAGCTGAGATCTTGGGTGTCATACATTGATAGAGAGGCCCAATGTGAAGGACATCGATGGGCCACGACTGATTAGCAGTATCAAGAGCAGCCTGCAGTGGATGTCTTCATCCCCTGCTTCTGATGACAGGCACAGCCAAGGTCTGAATGGTGGCATTGCTTGGGCCCCACCAACAGGCTTGGTGATTAATGGGATGTGGGTGGCGGGGGCTGAGAGAGAAGGAGTCAAGGACGAGCCTGAGCTGCTGGCTTGGGGCTGAGTGGAAAGAGGGAGCACTTACGGGGACAGGAAGCTGGTATGAGGTTAATCACAGAGGGAGGCCGCGATGCTAAGTCTAGCTTTAGAGATTTCAAGTCCAGCATCTGTGGGATGGCCGTCAGAGGAGGCTCGGTGGGCAGCTGGATAGATTGGTCTGCAACTCGGGAAGGAGAATTGGGCTGGAGAGAAGAGATTCGGGAGTGACCAGCCTGAGGGTGTTGGTGAAATCCAGGCGGGTGGATGAGGTCACAGTGTGATGGGCGGTGTGGTTGTACAATGATATTTAAAATACGGTCTCTGCCCTCATAAGCAATACAAAATCAAGATTTGACATAGACCTTAAAACTGTTGATGAACCCATCCATATCTCCATAGCAACCGTGGCGTGAAGAGATGGCTCTGCCCTTCTCACAGGCAGGGGAAACGCACACAGATGGCTGCGGTCGCCACAGACCTGATGCGGGAGATGTTCTCGTGTCACGTGGGGCCCACGGATAGTGGCTCCTGGAAATCCTACTCCTGCAGCCCGCCCCAACCTGGGCCTCCTCCCACATCTCAGCCCAGAGGCCAAAGAGAGGGAGGTGGAGGGGTGAATCAGCTGTTTCTTCCCAAACCTCCTTTTCTGTAGTTCTGCCTCTCCACACCGGCCACTTCCCTAAAGCCACTGTGGGGGTGGCCATCAGGACTGCACTGCCGGACCCAGAGAGGCCTCGGGAACCATGTCTCTTGGTTTTCCTGTAACATTCAATGCCCTCGGCCATTTCTTGCTTCCTGTGCTGTCCTCTCTCTCTCTCTCTCTCTCTGCACCCCATCATCCCTCCTCACTCTTTCTCAGGCTCCTCCCTGCTCCTCCCCTGCAAGGCTGCTCTCCTCGGCGTCTACCCACGGTGCACATCTGAACGCTCTGCCTGTTCTCTGTGGCCAATTTTACCCCCGTGCCTTTGCCCCTCCGCATGCAAATGGCTCTCAAAACGAAAACTGCTCCTCTACTTTAGATTTCTCTCCTGACTTCTACAGGTCTGGCCACCTTCTGAGCATCTATACCCGTGTGGCCACCAGCGGCCTCATGCTCAGCGTGCAAAACACTGAAGCCGCCATCCCTTGCCTACACACGTTCCTCTGCCCAGTCCTGGTTGTGGTGTCCAGTCCCGTCACGGGATCCATCAACAGAGCCAGAAATTCAGGACTTATCCTTCACCTCCCCTCTTCTTCATCCCCGCATTCAATTGGCGACCAAGTGTTATTGATCCTGCTTTCCCAATAACCTCAAAAACCAGTCCTGTCCTGCCCGTCTCCATCCTACTGCCTTGTCCAGGCTGTCGTGTCCCAAGGGGTGACCCACGGCCTCCTGGCTGCTCTCCTCAGCTCAGGTATAAACCATCCAATCTGCTTCCTGAGGGATACTTCTAGAAGGAAATCTGACCATGCTGCTGCCCAATTTCACCTCCTCCTCTGGCTGCCCCCAACCCTAGAATGAAGTGTGGACTCCTAGGCATGGCCCATGGTGCCTGGTGTGAGTCTCTCCCCGCCCTCCCCATGCCCTTGAGCGAGTGTCAGCCGGGCTCCCTCTGCCAAGAGCGTCTGCCTCGCTCTCATCTGCTCGGCGAACTCATCTGTCCAGGAGAAGCTCAGATGGCATTTGTTTCCAACTTTTTACTGATCTCCCGTCCTCCTGTTTTGTCCCCTCTCTGCCCTGTATGTATTTGTGCCATTACAACTACAACACCGATGGAACTTAGGTGTCTACACATCTGTTTCCCTATCCGGGAAGGTGAGCTCCTTGTTGGCAAGACCCGGGTCTTATATGCCGAGATTCTCATCCCAGGGCCCAGTGCCTAGTAACGGTTCCAGAAGTGCTGTTTGTTTTCTTTTTTTTTTTTGAGACAGAGTCTCACTTTGTTGCTCTGGCTAGAGTGAGTGCCGTGGCGTCAGCCTAGCTCACAGCAACCTCAGACTCCTGGGCTCAAGTGATCCTCCTGCCTCAGGCTCCCAAGTAGCTGGAACTACAGGCATGCGCCACCATGCCCGGCTAATTTTTTCTATATATTTTTAGCTGTCCAATTAATTTCTTTCTATTTTTGGTAGAGATGGGGTCTCACTCTTGCTCAGGCTGGTTTCGAACTCCTGAGCTCAAACAATCCGCCCACCTCGGCCTC
>CAUYSK010088886.1:0-14918 GCA_963575035.1 Avahi laniger | reverse complement strand
ATTCTCTGTTCTACTTACACTAGGTAGCAGGAGAACTGAAGAGGAAGTGAGGGGGAAAGCCCTGGCTTTAGTAGAAATTATCTAAAAACTAGAATTTCCAGCTTAAAAGTTTTCAAACATGTAACTGTCCTAAAAGAATCTTTCCATCATGATATTTGAGTTCAATCTTTGTTGTTGTTGTTGTTAAATTCTTTATTTTAGCCTTGGGAAGATCCAAGAAGCAGCAAATAGAGAAAAACAAAAGACGAACCCAGGTTGACACATTCACTTTTATTGTGGTAAAATATACATGACATGGAATGCGCCATTTCATTGTTTTTTTTTGTTTTGTTTTTTTTTTTTTGAGACAGAGTCTCACTCTGTTGCTGGGGCTGGAGTGCAGTGGCGTCAGCCTAGCTCACAGCAACCTCAAACTCCTGGGCTCAAGCAATCCTCCTGCCTCAGCCTCCCAAGTAGCTGGGACTACAGGCATGTGCCACCATGCCCGGCTAATTTTTTCTATATATTTTTAATTGTCCAATTAATTTCTTTCTATTTTTAATAGAGACAGGGTCTCGCCCTTGCTCAGGCTGGTTTCGAACTCCTGAGCTCAAACAATCCACCCGCCTTGGCCTCCCAGAGAGCTAGGATTACAGGCGTGAGCCACCGCGCCCGGCCCATTTCATTGTTTTTAAGTATATAGTTCAGTGATATTAAGTACATCCTCACTGACATGCAACCATTACCACTATCCATGTCCAGAAATTTTTTATCATCCTACGCTGAAACTGTACCCAGTAAACAGTAGCTCCCCATCTTCCCTCTCTCCCTCCCTCCAGCCCCTGGTAACCACTGTTTTACTTTCTTTCTCTATGAATTTGACTATTATGGGTACCGCAAACGAGGTCTGTTCAGAAAGTATCCAGTCATGTAATATGAAAAATGGAGACATTTATGGCTGGATACATTCCGGACGGTTCTCATATGTGTCTTCTTGTCTCTGTCTTATTTCACTTAGCATAAAGTCCTCAAGGTTTATATGTGGTGTAACAAATATTAGAATTTCATTGCTTTTTAAGGCTGAATAATAATTGATTGCATATAGATATTATATTTTATATAAATTTTCATTCAGGAATAAACATCTGGGTGGTTTCCACCTTATGGCTATTGTGAATAATGCCATGTAATAATATATTGCTTTACAAATATCTATTTTAGTCCCTGCTTTCAATTCTTCTATGTATATGTCCAGAATTGAAATTGCTGGATAATATGGTAATTTTATGTTTATATTTTTAAAAAACTACTTTTTTAACAGTATAAGCTTGTTTATTTTACTTAATACTACAAATTATAATTGACATTTGAGTTTCCTAAGAATAATTATATGCAATGTCAGCACATTTATATTATATGGTCAATATGTATCTTTATAAAACTGAATGGAGTTTTGGCCAAATGGATCCTATATAAGCATATGTGTTGCATACTAATATACATAAAATGTAGAGTTAAAGAACGGCATACCTTGATAGAGTGCAATTTGTAGCTGGGTTCAATTTCTAGATTGCATTGGAAGGAGAGGGTGTAAAAACTAAACAAAAATCAAGTAGCTATGTCAAAAAATAAAAACAAGAAGATATCGAACAGACAGCCAGAAAAGCAAAATCATTTGAGATTTGCTGTAAATCATGATTTATATTTAATATTGATAACCTGAGCAAAACCCCCTTTTGTTTCTCTAGCTGACTTGATGTGCGATTGCTGTTATGTACCACTCAGACCAGTTTCCTCACATATAGATTTTATTATGTTTCAGATTTTCTAGCAAATGGGCACATAATAAATGGAAGGCTTTAGTCAAAAATAATAAAAATGGCTCAAATATTCTCTTGACTTCTCCTTGTATTTAATGTTGTAAAACTCATTTTACATTTTGTATGAAAATATTTAAATAAAAATATTTCGTTTAACTTACTGCCTCTTATTTGCGTATATTATCAAAATTCCAAATTAACCAAATATAAGAACAATTATATGGTAACTGAAAGTAATGTTTTTCCATTTGTAAGAGAAAATACTGAACATGAAACACATAATTTTTAGCTTGCCTTCTGCAAGTTTTCATCTAAAACATTAAGCGTTACCTAAATCTTTCTTAGATTGCTTATAAATCATTTTATTTATGCAGATTAATCAGAGCCCTTAATTGCATTTATATATTCAAAAACATACATTAAACTTATATGTTGTCAATTATGCTTGAGTTATAAATTATTAATAAGCAGTTTCCATAATCCTGATGATGCAAGTATGTTGCCAATACCATATTTATTGCTCAAAAGATAGAATCGATATGTGGGATACTGTTCTGTTCATCATATTGGATAGTACTTATTGTTTTGTTTTTCCTTCCTGTGCTATTAGAATTTTTTACTAAAAATTTACTAATCAAGAAAATGTCAATTGTCCATTGACAATGGTCCACAGTTATTATTATTGGTGGTGCAGTAATAGTAGTGATAACACAGATAACAGCAGTAGTAACTTTATTTGAGGTGGATAGAGAGAGTGAGGGGTTGATGGAAAACAGCTACTCATCATTGTCACCATGGTTGCCTAGTTTCCAACAGTCATTCAAATATCCATATCCACCCTTATCATCCATTCTTCCTTCTTCAGTTTTGGTCTTATGGAAGGCTTAGGGTAGATTGGAATAAGATGATTTTTAGAGGGAACTAAATCTTAAAGGAAATCAAGTGGCAGAAGGGGAGTGGAGGAGATGGGAGAAACTTACCCAATGGGTATAATGAACACTATCTGAGTGACAGACATGCTTTTTTTAATTATTCTTTTTTATTTCAGAATATTACAGGGTACAAATGTTTTTGTTACATGGATTGCTTTTGTACTGCTTGAGACAAAGGTATAAGTCTATCCATCACCTGGACGGTGTACATTGTAACCAACAGGTATGATTTCACCCATCTCCCCCTCCCCGTCCCACCTCCTTGATTTCCACTGAGGTTTACTTCCATTTGTGCACATGAATGCTGAAGTTATTTCCAATTTATTAGTGAGTACATGTGGTGTTTGTTTTTCCATTCTTGCTATACTTCACTTACAATGCTCCCCAGTTCCATCCAGATTGTTGCAAATGGTATAATTCCATTCATTTTTATGGCTGAGTAGCACTCCATGGTATACATATACCACATTTTATTAATCCACTCATGATTTGATGGGCAGTTGGGTTGGTTCACATCTTTGTGATTTTGAATTGTGTTGCAATAAACATTTGAGTGCGAGTGTCTTTTTGATAAAAATGACTTTTTTTCCTTTGGGTAAATATGCTGGTGTGGATGTGGAAAGAAAGAAATATTTATATACTATTGGTGGGACTGAAAACTAGTACAACCTCTGTGGAAAATAGTATGAAGATTCCTCAAAGAACTAAAAATAGTTCTATTATTTTATAGGAGTGCTGAGCTTTAGCTATTTTCAGTGATTTTACACTGGTGGGTATCTATTTTGCTGATTCATGTATAATACAGTTCTGAGTATTTCCTGTAGGGCGGGTCTGGTCAGGACAAATTCCCTCAGTGTTTGTTTATCTGGAAAAGACTTAATTTCTCCATTAATTGTGAAACTTAGCTTTTCAGGATACAAAATTCTTGTCTGGCAGATGTTCTATTTAAGAAGATTAAAGATGGAGCCCCCATTCCCTTCTGGCTTGTAAGTATTCCATTGGGAATTCTGCTGTTAGGCTGATGGGTTTTCCCTTGTAAGTCAGTTGTTGCTTACATCTAGCTGTTTGTAGAATTTTCTCTTTTCTTTTGACTTTGGACAGGTTGATTAATACATGTCTCAGAGATGTCCTATTTGCTATGAATCTTCCCACTGTTCAATAAACATCTTGTATCTGAACGTCTGTATCTCAGGCAATACCAGGAGAGTGTTCCTCAATAATTCTCTTGAATAGATTTTCCATACTTTTAGCTCTTTCTTCTTCTTCCTCAGAGATACCTATTATTTGTATGTTAGTTCACTTTGCATAGTACCATATCTCTCTAAGTAATTGCTCTGCCTTTTTGTTCTCTTTTCTGCCACTTTAAATGACTGAGTTAGCTCAATAGTCTTGTCTTTAAGCTCTGAGATTCTTTCTTCTCCTTGGTTTAATCTGTTACTGAAGCTCTCTGCTTTGTTTTTAAATTCCCTAAATGACTCTTTTATTTCTTTAAGTTCTATTATATTATATCCTTCCTTGTGTTGACTAGCTCTTTAGTGACTTTTTCATTAATGTCCTGAATTTTTTTTTTTTTTGGCTTCTTTTTTTGTTTTTCAACTTTCTCTTCAATTCCGTTTGTCTTATTTGCCATCCATATTCTGAATTCCATTTCTGTCATTTTGACAATTTCCTGTAGTTAGAGTTCACTACTGTAGCTTCATTGTGATCCCTTGGGGGTGTTGATCCCTTTTGATCCTTCATGTTTCCAGGGTTCTTTCGCTGGTTTCTTCTCATCTGAAATGTCTTTCTCTACCCAGGGCTAATAGGTTTGCAGAGTACCTGTTCTTTACTGGGAACTCTCCTGCTTGATTAGAAGAAGGGGAGGCCCCTAGATGGTGCTTTTTCCCCCTACTCTGGAATGTTGGTGCAGCAGAGGAAGGGCATGTGAACTAGAAGTATGTAATGCCGCTGTTCTGATTTGCTCTGTTCTCCTGTGATTCCCTCTGTTCAAGCCTGGGCTGAATGCTGTTTGTGTTGGGTGTTTGGTTGTTCACCAGATAGTTGTAGGATGTTTGAGTTGGAAGATGTGTTAGACCCTCTTCATGGAGACTGGTGTTGTTCAGGTCCCATTGTGCTGTAGGGGAGAGGTGTTTGGCTTCTGGTCACAGGGTATAGCTCAGGGAAGCCTCCAGTTAGTCTGCTCCCTCCCGAGTCCTGTGGGGGCAATGTGAAGGTTACCACCACAAAGCTTAGTCCTGTGCCAACCTGGTGCCATGCAGCCAAGAGCTCAGTATAGTTTTAGCTGCTGCCTGACCCCCACCATGCCTGTTGTCTGGTGCAATGATTCTGCACAGACTCCAGGCAGATCCCAGGTCCAACCAGGTAGAGATTTGTGGAGGTGGAGGGAGTCCTCTCACAACTCGCACAATGCTTGTGGGGTGAACACAGTGCCCCAGAGCTCTATCCTCCTATTCCTCTCCACATGTACTTTGATCTTGTCAAATATATTGTCTCTTATCTTTTTTTTTCCATACTGAACGTCTCATGCCGCTTCTCTGTGATTTCACAATGTTCCTTCCAAAAAGATCAACCTTTACCTAGACAGCTGCCTATAGTTTTCCCTTTTTTCCTTGACAGTGGCATGTTGGCAGGCTGCTTCAAGTCTGTCATTTTCCCCCTACCCCCATTATTCTTTTAAATGAACTACAGGAACATGAGGACTAGACTGGAAATCACTGGAATTAGAATTATGTGCTTATATAAGTAGCTCTAGACATTTAAGCCCAGTTGTTAATTCCCTATTGCTTTTAAATAATTCCCCAATCTATCATACCAACAGCATCTATCACACACACATAAAAACAAAGCATATGTTTTTAAGAATATAAAAGAAAACTGGATAGTATTGCATGTGCAGGATAAACAGAGAGATTCTAGATTTATATATTCTTTTTCTTCCCTAGCCATTGCTCTTATTTATATTCTTGGGGGCTTCTAGTCTTTTCACTTTAATTTCTTCCATAATCCTTCTTTATAGCATCTTTTTTCTTTTTATTAAATAGAATTTCATTGAGGTATAATTTATGTACCACAAAATTTACTCATTTAAATACACAATTAAGTGATTATTCATAAATTTGCAGAGTTGTGCAATCATCACAATAATTCGGTTTGAAAACATTTCCATCACCTCAAAGATCTTTTTATGCCCATTTGCAGACAATACTTCTCACTGCCAAAACCAGAAAACCAAGAATCTGCTTTCTGCCCTATTGACAGACCTTTCATATAAATGAAACGTTGTGATATGTGATCTCTTGAATCTGGCTTCTATCAGCATAATATTTTGAAATTCATTCATGTTTTATTGTATATCAGTAGTGTATTCCTTTTTCTGTCTTCATAGCTTTCCCATTGTACCACATTGTATTAGTTTTCTAGGGCTGCTATAACAAAGTACTACAAACTTTGCTTAAAGCAAAGAAATTTATTCTTTCTTAGTTCTGGAGGCTAGACATCAAAAATCAAAGCATCAGCAAAGCCTCGGTCTCTCAGAAGGTCCAAGAGGAGAATCCTTCCTTCTCTCTTCCTACCTTCTTAGAGTTCCCAGCAATCCTGGGCCGTTCTTGGCTTTCAAAGGCATGATTCTAATCTCTGTCTCCATCATCACATGGCATTCTTCTGTTTATCTCTGCATCTCCTCTGTTTTCTATTCTTATAAAGAGAGCAGTCATTAGATTAGAGCCTACCTTACTCCAGTATGACTTCATTTTAACTAATTACATCTGCAAAAATTCTACTTCCAAATAAAGTTACAGTATAAGGTTCCCAATGAACATGGAGTTTTTTGGAGGAGAAAATATTCAACCCAGTACACACATTTTGTTTATCCATTCACCAGCTGATGGACAGGTGGGTTATTTCTAGTTTTTGGCTTTATGAGTAATGCAACTACAAACATTTGCGTGCATGTGATCATGTAGATACATGTTTTCATTTCCCTTGAGTAGATATCTAGGAGCGAAATCACTGGACAATATGATAAATTTATGTTTTACTTTTTATAAAACAGCCAAATAATATCCAAAGGTGGCTGTATCATTTTACACTCCTAATGATAGGATAGGTTCCAGATTATCCCCATCCTCACCAGTGCTTGTTATTATCTGTCCTTTTTACTACAGCCATTTCAGTGGTATGAAACAGTATCTGTAATTTTCATTTCCCTAATGAGTAATAACGTTGAACATCATTTTAAGTGCTTACTGGTCATACATATATTTTCTGAGGTTAAATGTCTGCTCAAATATTTTTCTCATTTTAATCAGATTACTAATTTTTTTACTATTAATATTCTAGATATAAGTATTTTCTCCAATATATGATTTTCAAATATTTCTCCCAGTCTGTGGCTTGTCATTTTATTTCCTTAATGGTGATGTCTCAAGCACCAAAGTTTTTAATATATAATATAGTTAAATGTATTTCTTTTAAAATAGATAATACTCTGGGATTTTAGATTAATAAATTTTAATATTTATAATAATATGTAAAAGTAAATATTGTTTACCACATTATACCAATAATAGAAAACTTTACTCATATTTTTAAAGAAAAACCGTTATATAAGATTTTGTGATAAAAAAGTTAGTGCTTAATTAATTTCTATTCAGATGGATAATGTTGCATATTGTCATTTTTTATCTATCATCTTGATTTTGTGCTTTTAGGACAGTTTTTTCAGCTTTCTCAGATATGTATGTAATGTTTTCTCTGTGTGTGTGTGTGCACGTGTGTGTGTATATTCACCTGGATAACAAAAAATACCTCGTTTAATTCAATATTATAGTTATGTTTAAATATATATGTATATATATCACTCATTCTGCAAATACTCAAACATTATTGAGTACCTACTGTGAGACAGGTGCTATTCCCGGTACTGAAGATTCACCAGTGAACATGGCAGATAATTTTATTCACGGAATATACATTTTCATTTGGAGAATGTAGAATCAGTGATGACTAAAGTACAAATGAGAAAATGCTACAGTGTGATACTATGGAGACCAGTGGGAAAGGGAAGAATATTGGATGTAGATTGAGAGAAGTTTGGCACTGCAGATGAAGTAATTTGTAAAAAGCTTTCCTAAAGATTTCACATTTGAGAAGAGATTTGATAATGTGAGTAGCAATTCACATAAAGAAAGATTTGAAGAAACAGTATTCCAAACAAAGGGAATAGCAAGTTAAGGCTCTGAGGGGGGAAAAATTAACTTACTTGAAGAGAAGCAAGAAAGGTGGTGTGTCTGAAAAGATGCGATGAAAGAGAAAGTGACAGATGATCAGATTTGTGAAACTGACAGGGGTCAGTAAATATAAACCTTAGTTGCCATTATATAATGCTTAGACTTTCAACTCAGTCTGATAGAAATCTCTGAACAATGTGAAGCATTCTACTGAGGTGATCTGATTCAAAAAACAAGTATTTGGTCATGATAGTAAATTCAGATCCATGTAACTTTGCAGCTGTACTGTCTAACATATTAGACACACGTGGCTGTTGAGTACTTGACATGACGGTAGTCTGAATTGAGACATACTGCAAGTGTTAAATACACACTGGATCTCGAAGATTTAGTACAAATAAAAATAACTAAAACATCTCATTAATATTTCTCATATTGATTACATGTTGGAATAATTGCATTTTGGGTATAGTGTATTTGGTTAAGTAAAACATATCATTAGGCCGGGTGCTGTGGCTCATACCTGTAATCCTAGCACTTTGGGAGGTCAAGGCAGAAAGATTGTTTGAGCCCAGAAGTTTGAGGTTGTAGTGAGCTACAATGATGCCACTATACTCTAGCCTGGGTGACAAAGTAAGACCCTGCTCAAAAATAAATAAATCAAATTGGTACTAACTGATCAACACTAGGTTGAACACATGGCAGAAATACTCTCTAGGGATTAGGGGGATGGGGGGCGAATCTACAACTAAAGGACACGGGGAGCACTAAAGGGAGGGAAGGGCACGCCTTTAACTCGCACTCGGGTGAGGCAAAGACATAAAGTGTAACTATAATGTTTGTACCCTCACAATACCCTGGAATAATAAAAATAAAAAATAAATAAATAAATAAATAAAATATATCATTAAATTCATTTCACCTATTTGTATATTTAATATTATTAACAAAAATTAAAATTATATATGTGGCAGATGTTATATTTCTTGTGGACAGTGCTACCATAAAACTTTATGGCGTAGGAAGAGCCTCTGACTATAATAGCTGTCCTGGTACCAAGCAATGTGCTAAGCCCCCAAGCAGCTTATCTTATTTATTAATAATTCCCATAGAAACCCCACGAGGTAGACCGTTGATTAATAAAAGGCATCAGCCAAGTTAGAGTAGTCTAGGTTGTAGAATGAAAGAATGAGAACGAATTCATTGAGAAAGACTCTATCTAGTCCTGGGATCACATCAGGGTAACTGAAAAGACAACGTTAGTAGATGTGATATTCTATAATATAACGAAGTCGAAAATCAAATTGAAAAACTATAGTCTGCAGGTGGCTATCAAACATACTGAGTTTTAGGGTGGAGAAATGATCTGGCTGCTGGAAATAAGAGTGAGGCTTTACCACGGAGAGGCAGCTAGGTCAGGAAAGGCCACAGGTTTGGGCGAGCTGGGATAGAGATTTATACATAATGCACTACTATGAAGAGGGCAGCAACATCAGCTTTGACTCAAGGAAAGTGAACATTTGTTTTTTTGTTCTCTTTAAAAAGATTCAGAGCCCAGAAGTTTATGTTTACTTCATTTTCAAAAGCGTTCCCATGAATAACTTATCATATTTGTCTAAGCTTCCTGGGGACCAGCAGCAAATTAATGTGAAAAAAAGCTTGCATTAGTGTGTAGAGGCTGAGGCCACAAGATATTTTCCACAGACCTGATTCATAATACTCTTTGTCCTAACACCTATGTCTGACTTCTTACTCTGTAGAATAATCAATCGTATCATATGATGGCCTGTTAACATAGCTGTTCTTGGATTTCCATTTTCTTGCATAACCTACCTGCCAATTCACATGCTGATTTCTTATCTACACACAATATCTTCATGCTGAAAAGTATTGGTGGATGGAAAACAAAAGCAAATAAGAAATTAAGTTTACACATTTAACATCACAAGCACTGTGGTTTTAAGTTTCACTTATACTAAGAAAGATTTTTTTCTCATTTTATTCCTAAATTTAGGATGATAAGTAGATAGATTAAAATAATAATTTGCATGTTAAGAGGTAGATTTTCTTCCTTTTATGAATGGAATAGTGAAAAGCAGCAAAATATAGTCTTAGAAATTTAAAAACTATAATAATGTCTACTAATATCCTCTTTCCAAATAGTTCCAGCTTCCCCAAGAGTCACAAGGGTTACTCTGATTAATCTGATAGGAAAAGTTAAGCAATACTTTACTTTAAAATTCTAATTTCAAATTAATAGTGGTAAAATGACAACAACAAACAAAGCTCCATGTCTGGCTAAGTTTCTTTATTTTAGTACCTAAACTTCCATACACCTTTTTTCCCCCAGCTAACTTCCTGGCCAAAGAAAAATCTGTGTGACTCTGTGACATAGCTCCAATACTCGCAGACATATCTCTGCTTTCTTTCTCAAACAGATGTGTGTCCCAGACCCCAGTGTGTTTGACTCAGAGCTTATAATTGACTCAGCTTTATTTCTGCTCTCAAATCATGAATTGGTTTTATATTATAAAATGCCTTTTTTATTCTTGGCACTTCTGGATGGCTTTTACATGAACACCCTTTAAATCACTACACAGAATTCTCCCACAACTCACACATACTCCTTAATCCAATATACTACCTATTGACTGCCAGTACAAGTAATGTCAAATGGAACTAATATAGGCAGTTTCTTACAGGTCAGAGTCAATTAATGTGCAATCAGTGGCATATATAGAGGCTAATATATGATCTTTATCTTCTGAGAAAATTGTGTATAAAAGAACTCCACAAATCAAAATAATCAATTTTTTCAGTGGTTGTAAAAA
This sequence comes from Avahi laniger, assembly GCA_963575035.1. NCBI lineage: Eukaryota > Metazoa > Chordata > Mammalia > Primates > Indriidae > Avahi > Avahi laniger. Next base: position 4,128 of record CAUYSK010088886.1, on the reverse strand, counting down.
TAAATATAATAATAATAGTATGTTCTATCAGGCAGAAAACATACTGAATGAAGCCAGTGACATTTGGTTCCACTTCAACACATTCTGGAAAATTACATTATAGAGCTGTCAAACACAAATTCCAACCAAAATGTCACTTTTGTACAAAAGCAACAATCTAAAGGACAAAGTGAATCTTGCCTTACCTTCGAACCTCCAAGGCAGAGCTTCATGTTAACTGTAGTCCTTTAGGGATAAATCAGCTTCCTTAGTAATTTTAGCCTTCTCTGCTGTGAGGCAGAAATAAATGCTAGTACTCTGTCATTTGTAACATAATAAAGAAAATAAATTTTACTATTTTCTATAATACTGATTTTTAAAATAAAATCAAAAGTTTCTTCTCTTAAGTAAAGAAGAAAACTATCCAGAATAATTGAGTTTTTAAAGCTGGCCTAAAAAAAACAAAGTATGTAACTTGTTTTATTCCACTTTTAAGCATGTCAAGGTAATTTTGTCCTGTGGTCAAATAGCCGCTTCTTTCATCTAAAAAGCTTAACCGTCAACCACGCTTCGCTCTGAATTTTCATCCACCTAGGGAGAATAAGACCACAGCACAGGCCGTGGAACATTCCTGTTTTCCACCAGTTCACTGTTCCTTGTTTGGACACACCTCATTTCCCTTTGATCCTGCTGCGCTGTTTTTAGCCTTGTAGTAATGTTGACCTTGTAATGTTTGTGTGGGTTGGATTGGGCTCTGTTCTATCCTGCATAAACCCTTGTTTCGTAAGATGGGTTTAAATTTCCTAAAACTAACTCATTTTCTATCCCAATTTACTAATTTCCTATTACCATATAAACCTGAATTCATAAAACAGTGAAAGTAAAATATCTTTGCAGCAATGTAAGGGAAAGAATTTTTGTATATTTCATTCTCTGTTTTATCTCCAGCATCTAGAAACATGACTATACATAAACACATGTCTATAAACTTTGATTAAAAAATGTATTTATTGTTTTTTTAGGTTTAATTAATCCCCATATTGAAATACGTACCTGCCAAGCATTGTATGTACAAGGTTTCCCGGTAATATTCTATTTTTGCCTCAGTGGCACTTGGCCTGACACACGTACTGGCCAGCCCCATGTCATCTGTTATGGACATCATGGGAGAAATATTTTCTAAGGGGCGAGTATTAGTTTAAAAAGCATGAAAGACACTAAAATTCCCAAACATTGAAATCAAAACTTATAATTGATGAAAAAAAAATCACCCAAGAGTAATTTCTAACTAAGATTCAGGGTACGTAGCTCTAGCAAGTAGTATAAATGTATTTAATGTAGTTTCCTATTTATTAACATTTATCAGAGGGTTTACACTGGAGGATTAATTTGAAAATACAAATAGTTCAATATAGTATCATAGGAAGTGAAATAAATTTGAAAATACTTTTATCTAAAAACACAATTACGACTTATCTATGGATTTTTAACTGTTTTTTCCATATCACTTAAAACTTTGATGATCCTATGTTTTGAAAGAGGAGGAAGATGTTTTTCAAAAAAGAGCATTTAAAAAGAGGTCCATGGTGTTTATATAATCAAGGTCCACGATATTTATGGTGATTTGAAAAGTTTGATAAACGCTGGTTAAACTTAAGCAACAATTTCTTTGTTCAACCTAATAAGGCTCTCATTATATATACCCAGGGAATTTTTTGGAAAACCTTTTCTCAATGCTTACGACTTTATCTCTATTCATAATTATTCCATATCAGAGAAAATACAAAAAATAAAACAAACTAACAAAATATTCAACAGAGCAATTCAAACTGACTCCTGCAGTTCCTTCAGAAACATCAAGAATGCATTCCTATGGGCCAGTTGTTTGTCCACTTCTTATTTGCTCAGTCTCCCAACTCTGTATATGTTTACAATTGCCCTTATTCATCTCTCATTTACCAATTCTTTCTGTTCCTTAAAAAGAAAACCCTCAGTACAATAATAAAAACAGGTATTGTCAGCAATTATTTAAATTAATATTTTTGAATGGTATGTCCCAATACTAACCTGTTAAGTTTTCATCAGATATATGCATACTTTTTATTTTAGAGAAGGAAACACTGAAGAGAAGAATGGGAAAGTGATTTTTTTCAAGGTTATTAATTCAATAAGTGAAACTGGACTTGAATGTCCCAGGTCTTTGACTTGTTCTATTTTTTATACATCCCCAGTGCTTAGTGTATATTTGCAGAGATTCATTAAACATGTCAATAGACAATTTAGTTAGTGGTCTGGTGGAATTGGAGAAGTCAGATGGAACTCTTAAAGACAATTTCAACTCAGAAGACATTGCCTTATTGACCACTATTCATCTATTAAATGTTTACTATTTTGACTGATATTTGATGCTACTGTCTAGGTCATGTGAGGTTATTCCTTACTGTGTCCATGAACAAGCACTTATCTATTTGATGAAATATATGCTTGCCGTGATTCTATTTTATTTGATCTTATTTATGCTAGTTACACTTACAATTGTACCATGTAACTTAAATAAATGTTACATAAGACAATGGAAGGAGTGAGAAACTAAAGAATAATACCATTTATTTGAAATTTTGTAACTTTTCTAAGTTATTTGGGCTCTGTATTTACTTTAGAAATACAAGTTGCTAAAATATAACTAAATTTAAGAATAGAACAAAAAATACTAAAGAAAACTCATAAAAAATATAGAGTGATTCTGAATTTAGATTACTTCGCCATTATCTTCAAAATCATCCTCAATTTAAAGAACTCAAGTTGATGTTATAGATGACATTTCATAAGTGTACTTTATAAATGAAAGTTAAGGCAGACTAGCCACTATTATGACCAGAACTAAGGAAAAATTGGCTCTACATAAAAGATTATTGGATGAATGCATTTTCTTATGTTCTGAATTAAATAACAGTGTTTAAGCTATATGGCATAATTTTGTTAATGATCCCCTGCTATAACCAATGTTTTACCTTAACCCAACAAATATTAATCCCAATGTACACAGAGTGAAAATTTCTAATAACACAAGTAAATTGGAATATGAGAGGCTAGGTTTAAGATAAAAGAGAGTAATGGAAATAGGAAGCCTATTTTGGAGACTTTACATTACAGAATAAGAGTAGAACTGTGCTTGAAAAATGTCACAGAATGAGGCATATGACATAAAGATATAAGATTACATTAGATGATCTCTTGAGGACAGTTATGACTGTCACTACAGGATAGCAAACAACTTCTCTACTTTAGTATATAAAATAATGTGCAGCAGAATAACATATCGTTTTTGTCTGAGGAAAGTAATATAAAAAACTAGAACTATAAGACTGTCTATAAGAATGGAATCAGCTGTAAGTAAGGGAAACTATAAAGCAAGGCATTCATGCATAAATTTGTAAGTCAGATGTTATGCTGTTAAATGCCTGTTTGTTTATGGTAATACAATAAATAAAGAGCTAAGACTAGCTTTAGTCAATTAAGACAAAATTTCCAGGTAAAATAAAGATTATATTGTGCTTTATTTACAATTGGCACATTACCCTGTTGTCTTTATCTGCCGTTCAAGGTAAGGAAATTCTTGCCATCAGATTTTTGGTCTATAAGATCTGTTACTACCTATGTCTGTAACTGCTGCTCCTGTATTCCTTAGAGTTTCTTTATCCTTATAGTCAATCATGTCACTAGTTAATAATAGTCCAGTTCTCTGTTAGAAGCTAAATATTCCTTACATTAAATATTCCCTTTTCAAATTATAGTCATCCCCCATAAGCATAGATTCTGTATCTGGGAATTTAACCAAATATGTATTGAAAATATTTGGGAAAATAAACCGATGGTGTGTCGGCATCAAACATGTTCACACTTTTTTCTTGTCATTACTTCCCAAAAAATGTAGTATAACAACTGTTTGCATAGCATTTACATTGTATTAGTTGTAATTAATCTAGAGATGATTTAAAATATGGTGATATAGCACCTCTTATATACTCCTGGAAAGGGCTAGAACACATTCTACTAAGCGAGGTATCCCAAGAATGGAAAAACAAGCACCACATGTACTCACCATCAAATTGGTATTAACTGATCAACACGTAAGTATATTTATAAGAA
>CAUYSK010088884.1:0-16961 GCA_963575035.1 Avahi laniger | reverse complement strand
ACCTAGCAAATTGAGTCCTAAAACATTTCTTTTACGCTGTTATTTCTCATTTAGAGCCCTCTTTCATCTCCAAAAGCTCTCCCCTGCCATGGCTTACCACCGTGTCTTAGGATCTTTCTGTTCAGTATTTCTACTTGATGTGAAGGTCAGACCAGATGTTTAGAATAACTCAGTCCTCAGGAGGACTCCTCTGGCTCTGAATTCCATCAGAGCCAGCCTCAAGCTCCTTCTGAATCCTCACCTCTCTCTTTTCTGTATCTGCCAGCTGCCCTTGGACATCACCAGTGCTTTTAGCCTTCTGACTTTAAATACCCCATAGTATCGTTTGCTTCCTGAAATCACCTGTTTAGGCCTAGTGTACATCAACGGGATCTGGCTGGACAGAAGGTACCAAGTCCAGTCGCCAGATGGCGGTTGCCACTGTCAAGCAGAGACAAATGTTGGCATAAATAGGAGGTGGATGGAAGGCAGGCTTAGGAGCCAGCCCACCAGCGTGGCCTGCTAAGATCCTGCAGGCAGGTGGTTCCAGCTTTATGATGGTTTGGATGGAACATGCCCAAAGAACTCCTTTATTAGAACCCTGTAGTGCTGAGAAGCTTGTTCATCTTGATATTCTCAAATCACCGAGGGCCATTGGTAGCCTTGGAGAGGGAGAGATCGAAAACTTCTATTTTTATGCAGGTGGGAGACACTTATCAGCCTTATCTACATTCATTCGAAACTATAAATTTACATCTCTGGCATTTTCTCTTTGCCATTCTTTCTTCTTTGCATTCTCTTCACCCATACAGGTTCTGCTGTGTATCTCCTAGAGCAGTGAGCAGTGTGGTCTCCAGAGTCAGATGCCCTGGGTTCAAATGCCGGCCCTTGAGTTTACCATCTGTGTGATCCTGGGTGAAACATTTAACCATCCAGGCCTCAGTTCATGGATCCTCACTAATGAGAGTGAGAATAGTGACTGTCCAATGGGTTTGTTGGGATTAAATGAGTTAATCCTCATAAAGACCTTAGTATGAGGCACAGAGTAAGTACTCTGTAAACATTGTTCAATCCACCAACATTTGCTGAATGTTCTGCTAGTAAAAGTGGTCTTTGGGTTTGCTCTCCATGGTGCCCTGCGCTTTGCATCTAGGCAGGCAACATGCAGAGCCTAGGAGATCCTCTGCAGGCACGAGTAGCACCAATAAGACGATAAGCTTAGATGAGCTGTGATCCTGGAGTGGTAGTCACTCATTCGTTTACTCATTTCATTCAGTAAGTACTTATTGAGCATCTACTATGTGCTAGGCAATTCTAGGTACAGTTTTAGGTGGTGGGGGTAAAGTCGTGAACAAAGTAGACAAAATTCCTGCTCTCCTGAAGTTTGTTTTCTCAGGAGGGTATACACGCAAAAAAATAAATTTAAAAGGCAAGAAGAGAGTATAAAGTGCTATGCAGAGAATTTAAACCAAGTAATATGCTAGTCAGTGACCAAGGAGCTCCTCTAGACTGTAGGTTCAGGGAAGGCCTCTGAGGCCATTGAAGCTGAAATGAGGAGAAACTAGCTGACAACAATCAGAGAGAAAGAATTCCAGGCAGAGGGAAGAGCAAGTGCAAAGACCCCAAGATGGGAATGAGGAACAGGAAGAAGGCAGTTTGACTGGTTGGTTGTGAGTGGGAGGGAGGGTGGGGGATGAAGACAGAGAGGCAGACCAGAATCAGGTCCCGCGAGACGCTGATGCCAGCCAGGGAAAGGAGCTGGGGTTGAACTCTAACGGTGGTGGGAGCCACTGGAGGTCTGTGAACGGGGAGTGGCATGTCTGATTTAAGTGTTCAAAGGTGCTCCCTGATTTAAGTGTTTAAAAGTGCTGTCTTGTCCCTCTCTTGTACTGTCCCTGGGCATGCTGGCCTGTATGCTGAGGTACTTGCTGTGGTCGAAAGATGCTATCCCACACAGCCACACAGGAAGAAGTGCTCATCACACTCTAATCTGAAAAGCCTGCAGTTCTTTCACCATCTGTGCTTTTAGGAAGTGACAAGATGAAAGCAGTGATGGAAGGAAGAGTTGACCATCTGCCTTGAGAATTGCAGTGCAAGAAAGAGCATATCAGGGCTGTGGTTAACATGAAGATGGGGTCCTAACCTGCATCCTGGCACTCTGGTTTTTTATGAGATCATTGTGCTGTCCTAATCATTCTGATATTCCAGAGTGAAGGATTTACCCCGGCTGAGCAGTAATGAGCCAGGTTACCTTTTGGAATGTACAACAAAGTGGACCTCAAGAGCATCTGGCTGTGCTAGTCTGCCAGTCTGCACAGAATCCCTCCTAGAAGCTGTGTCTTGTCGCATGTCAGTTCACCTCTGAGGGCTGGGCGCAGTGGCTCACGCCTGTAATCCCAGCACCATGGGAGGCCCAGACAGGAGGATCGCTTGAGGCCAGGAGTTCAAGGCTACAGTGAGCTATGATTGTGCTACTGCATTCCAGCCTGAGTGGGCAAAGTGAGACCCTAGCTCTAAAAAAATACAATAAAATAATAAATTTACCTCTGAGGACAGATGAAAATTGCGCCCAATCTAATGTCTGAGTTCTGAAGGTGATAAAAATATGTTTGAAAATAATCCCATAACACTGTAATAGTAAGATAGGCGTCTTTCCCAATATTTCATGGTGATGAAGATTCCTGTTCCATTAGCAAACATTCAGTGTATACAACGAACATTGGGCAGGGAATCGGGAACCGCAGGATCTGTCCTCGGCTCTGCCACCAGCAGGTTATATCTAAAGTTTGACAAAGCGCTTCAGCTCTGCAGCTTACTCTGCTCATTTCTAAAGGAAAGCACTTGGATGACTTCATCTTGGATCATTCTTAGCTCTCACGTGCAACTGTCCATGTACCGTCACCCTGATTTCCTACTGGCCCACATCTGCGAGATGGCAGGGCATAGCGCAGGGACATCAGACATGCCCCCGAGCTCATGGACCACACAGGGATCAACCTGCACCTCTGACTCCTTTGGCACTGTTTCATTACCAATCGAACCAGCCATCTCTGCAGTGAGGAGTACAGCTCAGGTGGGTTTATCTTCCTCACTGAACTACATACTCTTTAATAATGCTGTAGTCACTAGATTTTATCAAACATTTGCTGCGTACCTTACATCATTAGGTCCTCACAATAACCCCATGAAGTGTTAGCATCATCCCCGACTTACTGCAGGACACTGAGCCTTGGGGAGGTTAGGTGATTCGCCTGAGGACACACAACTAGAAAGCACCAAATTGAAACTCAGCCTGATTCCAAAGTCCATACGGGGACTCAGCTGCCACATTCCAGTGCCATTGCTTACTTGTTTTACCATATTCCACAACACATATCACAGTATTAGACATTATTAGATGCTCAATAAGTGATTCTTGAATGAATAAATGTTTAATGCTAGCTTGCCTTCAATATTACCCACACTGCTTTGGAGAGGCGATATAACGTTGCTAACCAGAAGGCATACGCACGGTGCTTAGACCTGGTGCAGCACTGCTGCTAAGACCAGCCCCAGCAATCAGAGCTTAATCTACATAAATGCTCCTTACCATTTTGCAGTTAGCCATCTTTTTGGTCTTCAACTGGAGGAATGAGGGTGGGAAAGATACATGGGAACCACCTGAAGAGCTTTTTCGAAAGAAGTTCTTTATGTTGTACCTGCCCTGCCTGTCTGGGTGGGGCAGGAATGGCTAGTCCTGCACAAGGTATTTCCCAGGTATTTCTGACACGTTTCCACCCCAGTGCTAACCCCACTGGGGTTACATGTCTCCATTGAGAAAACCCCACTTTAGTTTCAGTTCTATTCATTTAAATGAAGTCTGATCTTCTTAGAATCTAAATTGATGAGGCTCCATGTGGCTGACTTGAACAAAAAGACACCCAGAATTCAAACCGTATTGTTTATTAAATAATTATCCTCAGCATTTTACAGATGGGTTTTGACTGTAGTTGACCGACATATTTTTGTTCGTTGTATCTTTTTCAGAATCTGACTTGTACAGCACAGTACATAGCTTGCTTTCAAATTTTATTAAAGCATAATAAATGTTATAAAGCAACACTGTCTTGCAAAACAGTGATGGAAATGTATCTGCTCTGGAGGCTTTTGAGCACTTGAAGTGTGTCTAGTGAGACTAAGGAACTGACTTTTTAATTGTATTTCATTTTAATTAATTTGAATTTAAATAGCCACATGTGGCTAGTAACTACCATTGGAATGTGCAAGTATAGAGAAACATCCTTTCATTTTCATTCTTTTTAACCAAAATAATGTAGTACTAGGACTCATTCCATTTTTTAAAAAACCACTTTCCATAATATCCAAAAAAGAACATCAACAACACTGTACGAGCCAAGAAGAAATTGTAGCATGCTTACATTTCCACCAAGGAATGAATTCTTAAAGAGAAAGAAGATTCTGGCCCAGGAGTAGATGAAAGTAGGCAGAGAAGACACACTCCCTAGGGGAGCTCCCAGTAGTTCCTAGTAGTCTGCGACGCAGAACAGAGTGAGACTGTCAAGGAGAGAGAAATTCCCCCTCGGAGGAAAACCTAAATATGTTTTTAGCCACTTGTCCCCTGAGAGGTAGGGCAGGATGGCAATGTTAAATCGGTGAGATTGCAAAACACGGAACTTAACTAACTTTCAAGGCCAGCTGAGGTGTTTAAGCTGCATTTTAACGGATGGAACTTCATTCCTGAAATCCAGAGGGTTTCTGCCTATGTAGCAGATTCAAAACCTGAATCTCTTTCTTGTTATAAAATTAGCATTTTTGTTTAAAATATTCACAAAAGCAGGATTATGCTGAATTTTCTTCTAAGGCAAATATTATGAAAATCACAATGTGACCCAGGATTGAGAGAAAAGGGAGCGGGTGGTGACAAAGTAACAGAAATGCAGGAAATAGGATCCACTGGAAAAATATAAAGTAAAAAAAAAATCCAGTCACTACAAAAGAGTTAGCTACTGAAGGAGCAAAGGTCGAAAGGGGTATAAACTGAGGAAGAAGTTCACTAACCAGAGAAGAGAGCGGAGGTGACTTCTGAGCTAGGGCAGTGTTTCTCGAATTTGAATGCAAGGACGTACTCTCGGGAGGGTGGGTGTCTTTGGGTTCAATGAGAATGCTTACATTTTGCCAGTTATAAAGATAAACCTTGTCTTTTTTTCAGTGAGAATTCTCAATTGAAAGTCATGTTCAAAAAATAAGATTTCAGCTTTCTTAAGTAAATGTTTCCCAAATGCAGGCTGAGAAAATTTATCAAAGGCTTTAGAGGATGCCTTAAAGGGGTCCATAATTTATTCAAATTTGGGATCAGTGAAAAGATGGAGGCAGACCACACATGCCATTTGGTTTTTGTTTTATTGGAGCAGTTAAAGCTATTTCCTAACTTTGCCCTTAGCTTGCTTATGAAGAGACTAAACCTCTCTAAACTCGGAGGGCAGGTTGGGCACATTACTCATGTTATATTACTTAATGGATGTCATTGCTTAGAAACCTTTGTTCTTCTACTGAAAATGGGAAACAGTATGGTGGGGTCATCCTGGATCATGAGTCAGGAAGTCTACCACTGACTCTGACTGTCCTCAATAGGCCGTCACTTGTCCTCTCAGAGTTTTTGTTTCCTAATCTATAAAGTGAAGCAAGTTGGCTTGATAATTAAGTACCAAGGTCACATCCGGCTCTAAACTCTTGATTTTCATAATAAATTATAGTACCATCTTATATTTCTTCCTTGAAAGGCCTCTCAATTAAAAATTATTTTCACTGGGACTCTATTTCATTTCTGTTCTTTTCACTGCTACCCTCTACTACCGTGCACTGAATGCCCAGGAGATGATGCATTTGAAAGAAAAACCAGTCAACACTCAGCATTCTGCCTATCATCTACTACAACCTAGAAAGTGGGAAATTAAACTATAGAACGCAAACTCCCAGGGCTTAGTGCCAACCACCCAGATATAAAAGAAGTACTCAGAAGGACATTTTGGTGGTTTTTCTAATGTTCTAAATAAATGAGACAGCAGTTCATTCCACTTTGAGTAAATCAAATGGAAACATAAAGGCTGTCTTTTTTTATGTTTTGAGCATTATAAATAAATTTATTTAATGAAATCTCAGCCTGTTAGTTGATTCACCATGATAACAGTGATTCCTATATTTTGTGAGCCCTCTGAACAAAGTTCGCCAACATGAGCAGCAGTGGCGGAAGGCCTGTCTGGGCTCATGGCAAAGAGGGCAACATGCCGCACACGCGTGTGCCTGAGCCCGCAGGCCTTGGCTGCCTCTCGTTAGCGGTGTGCTGTTCCTTTTCTCTGAGAAATCCTCCCCATCTTATGGAAAGATGCACAAAAAGTATGTCCCCTTGCCTCAGCCTTAATTGTAATATGAACTAAGGTCCGAGGGATCATTTTCAGGGGTCGGAGGGACCCAGAAGAAGTTTGTTTTGAGACCCGATTATGTAGCTAAGATAGCACCTTCCTCAGTGGCCTGCAGTCCGGGTTCTGCATAAAGCCTGTCTTCAACTCAACTCATCTTCCCCATCCTAGGGCATGGATGGAGATATTGCATCCTCATTTGTGCCTATTCTTATGAATAGAAAACAATATTTTAAAAGAAATTGTGCAAAATGGAATGAGGCCAAAAAATGATACTAATTCATGGAAGTCAATATGTATTAAGAGGCATTATGTGGGGGGTGTGTGTGTGTGTCTTCGGTTACCTGCGATCACTGTCCCTGAGCCACCACATGTCTCCTTTCTCACATGTGTCTTTCTGTGTGCAGATTTTTTCATTTTTATCTCTTCTTTACCTCTTCTTTGAATCTCTCTGCCTGTTGGCTGTCTCTCTACCTCTCTCCTTTCCTCTCAACTGCATCTTTTTACTAGCTATAATATAAAAGTGGAAGGATCTTTAAAATAAGTTTCATGCAAATTAATTTGAGTTTTATGTTCCCCGTTATTAATTCAAAAAGAAAGTGAGTAGGATATTTTATATTCCCTCAAAAGAATGACCCTTAATCGATGTGGTCCTCATCCCCCCACACACATATTGTGATATTAGATTTCAAGACAAATAGCGTCTCCTCCTCTGACACTGGAGAAAGCAAGAGGAGAGATAAAAGAAGGCAGGTGAGGCTTCATCCATCATGGCGCAGATCCAGTGGGAGCCACTCCCTGTCCTGCCCTTTGTCAAACTCTCCTGCTCGCTCCCTGTGCTCCCTCCCTTCCCCCACCATGAATATTTTATCTCTCCTAGAGTGCAGTTTTCTAGAGGATTAAAATCAATTTCTTGACTGTTTCCAACTACCAATAACCAACATATCTGTCCTGATCAACTTCCTCCCAAACACACACATACTCACACACAATCCTTTAAAAAAAAAAAAAAAGTGTCCTTATGATGAGTTAGTTTTAGAACACCAAAATACTCTCAAGGTTGTTCAGGCATCAGCTGCTGCTCTAGTGGTAGAATTTTTTATGTGAGGCAAAGGGGGCCTTTTTCCTATATGGGTGGCCCACAGACACTTAGCCTGACAGCTTACACCTGGGAATATATCTGGCCTGCTTTGGGCGGGGATTGGGCCCTGGGACCCAGAGCAGAATTTAGAAGTGACTGCCACTGAACTGTTCACTAACACTCACACTGTGCAGGGTGATGTCGCCACAGCTGTCTTCACTGCATCAAGGGCTCCAGCCCTCCAGATGTGGTCCTGCAGGCCTGCTGAGCCCACTGACACTTCAGGAGATGTGACATTGCTTGTGGCACATCAACAGAAAAAGCATAACTGCCTCTCTGTCTTCTGTCAAAATACCAGCCAGGCATGGTCGCTCACACTTGTAATCCTAACACTTTGGGAGGCTGAGGTGGGAGGATTGTTTGAGGCCAGGAATTTGAGATCAGCCTGAGCAAGAGCGAGACCCCGTCTCTACAAAAAATAGAAAAATCAGCCAAGCGTGGTGGCACATGGCTGTGGTCCCAGCTACTCAGGAGGCTGAGGCAGGAGAATAGCTTGTGCCCCGGAGTTTGAGGCTGCAGTGAGCTACAGTGATGCCACTGCACTGTAGCCTCAGTGAGACCCCGCCTCAAAAAATAAATGAATAAAATAACAACCTTCTTCATTTGATGTGCAACCAAATGCAAGATGATAATGCAAGATAATAATTCCAAAGCAAGACAATGACTTATTTGAAATGATTCCTTATGAAATCATCTTGTATTGCCTATCCTAGTTACAACTGGCTAACTGCTTAATAATTCTGTTTAAATGTCTCCATTTCTGCAAGCATCAACTCATTAGACCTACTTTTTCCAGTCAAAAATCTCTTTGCTTCTCTAAGTATCTTCTGCTTCTTTCTCCTCTTTGCACTTCCGCCTGAGCAACATTCTGATGACATAATAGCATCCCTTCAAAAAGGTGCTGAACAGATCAAGGTGTCTCTCTGTGTTCCAGAGCCCAAGCACTATAATCTGTGTCCTTGAAACAGTACCTGTGATTGGAAAGATCTAAGACTATGTCTTTAAAAAGCCAACTTCCCTGCCAGACAAATGAAGCTTTGATCACTGGCAGCCCTAACTCCCTCCCGCAGTGATGGGCTTGCTGTACTTGACGTGGTGAGATGCTACCCAAGAAAGAAGCTTTCTGGCAAAGGAGCGTTAGGCTAGCCTACCAAACGGACTCTGATGTGTTCTGCAACGTTTTTCCCTTCCATATTCTACCAGCTGAAAACTTCCACTGTTGCTTTTCATTTTTCATTTTAAATGGTATTTCCGGCACCCAGCTTTAAATAATCAAGTCGCTTCAACCAAATGCTCACATCCTGAACAAAAGCCAGCACAATCGTTCATGGCTTTGAAAAGGTGAGAAGGGACAGGAGGAAACTTAGAGGAGAGCCCTAAATCTTCTACTCTGAAAACTTTCTTGGGCCAGGGATGAGTAAGAAGAGACCTAGGTTACAACCGAGAGAGAGAAGTAAGAAGAGGGCCAAATGGGAAGCAAGAAAGAGGGGCTGTAAAACCAGATAAGAGGTGTTGGAGGGGAAGGAATCAGATGTCCATGGGACAGAAGGAGGAGATGGAAACAACCCATTGAGTTGAGTTTCATGGGATGCTCCATGTTTTTAAATCAGACCTGTCTCATTAGGCCCATCTTTGCGTGCAAATGCACCACTGGCAGGTGGAAAGAGTGGGATTCACTTTGAGGGAAAGTAAAGAACTAACTGGGCCCTGATACTGACCCACGGGGGACTCACAGTGTGGTCAGCAAAGGCAGATTCACGCCCAGGTCATCCATAGGGCATTTGGCTTACACATTCCTGCTACTTCCTCACCGCCACTAAGTGTCCCATTCTTTCCTGTTTGACCTCAATAGCCTGCCAAGGGAGGTTAAAGCTAATTAGCTTTCTGGGAAAGAATGGAGGAGAGAAGTCTGTCTTCCTAAATGACTTGATAAACCATTTGTACTCACCCCAAGCCCTGTCTGTGCACGGGCAGTTCTCTGTGAGGTGCTAAATAAAAGCAATTGAGAAAGTGCAAGATGACACCATCCAGAGGCAACACCCGAGGACATGTACGTGACCTCAGATTGCCCAACATGAACCAAGCTCTAGAGTTCTAACTGATCTGTGTGTGTACAACTGACTTTTACTTATTGTTCTTTAAAAGCAACTCTGAATCGCTTTGGGATAATCTAGAATTTGAAATGATGTCCTCAAAAAATTACAATGACACATGAAACTATTGCTCAATCCACAAATGTTTAACTTTGTCTTTTTCTCCTGAATTATTTTTCCTATTGAGTATCTAAAATTCTCTCTGAGTCTTTGGTTTCCTATAAATTTTTATTCCTCTAGTCTGGATGGTATTACCTAAGGAAGCTAAAAATAAAGCTAACAAAAACAACAATGATGTCTAACTCTTTGATAATGCTTAGTATTGAATAGGGCTTTTCTGAGGATCCCACATGTACTCATTCATTCCATTCTCACCACAACCTTATGAGGTAAGTACTATGATTAGACCCATTTTACAGAAGAGAAAACTGAGGCACAGAAAGCTAAGACACTTACTTGCCCAGGGTCACACAGCTAGCAAGTGGCCGTACCAACTGGAGGTCACAGCCAATGTGGCTCTCAGGACTGTGTTCTCCCTCACGACAAATCACAGGTGTATCTCTCTGCACACTAGCAATGGAGGGACCAGTAATGACACTGCTACTTTTAATCTTTAAAAATAAAGTGTGAGCTCTTGACTTATTTTACCTTTAACCGTTCTGTTTTTTCCTCCCACACTCTCAGATGATGGAAATGCTTAAGGCAAACTAAGGTAGTGTGAGACCACACCATGTAAGTGTGAGCATGGCTCGTCGTGGGTGCAGCTGTGTTTTGTGCGCTTCCGCCTTCTGTTCCCGCATGTTTTCTCCGCTGCTCTCCTGCGATTCCTGCTTTCGGCGCTTGGCGCTTGGGCCGCATGAACCGTCGCTTTTAAGCCGTAGATCTTTAGTCTTTGTTCTTGATTTTGTATTTGTGCTTCTCTCCCCCACTACCCCCGGCACAGGGGTAAGAGCTGGAGCACTTGCAGCTGCCAGCCTGGCACCTCCCCGAGCAGGAGCGGGGCTCCCAGGGGACTGCGGGCGGTTATCGTTCTCTGACACACAGCCCTCAGCTTGTCAGCTTTCAGGATTCTAGGCTTGTGTCCGCGCTGTGGCTGCAGTGTGCTACTACAGCGCGGAACCGCGTACGCGGGCGTCTCCATGCAGGCCGTGTCCTCTGGGGCCCCTTAAAGGGATCGTTGCTCCGGAGTCTCCTAGGAGCGATGCTGTGTGAAAGTAAATGCCACTGTGCCGAGCACCGGGGCTAGAATGAGCCTTGCAGAGAAGAGGTCAACTTCTCATGTGTTATTTTCTCTCTGTACATGTGTGTATGATGGACACGCACACATATGTGAAACAAAACCGTGACTGCGACAGAGAAAGAGTAATGAGTTTTCAGCCACACATGAACCCTAGTGGCCCTTCTTGCACTGTACGCACGCACACAATTCCTTTTGGTGTTCCTCGATTCTCCTTAAACTGTGTTTCTAATTTGAGAGATTTCACTATGTGATAAGCTATATTTACAGGATAAATAAGTTGGGAAGGAGGTTTTTGTGCTGAAGAGTGGACCCAGGACATGAAATACAGTCCTGCTTCACTGCACAGGCATCCCCCGGCGGTTTCAGGGTCGGAACTGCCTCTCATTCTCAATTTCATTGAAGTTTTGAGCGTGTGTTGAATGGGAATTAGGAGGAAAGTTTCTAAATTAGTCATCAGAGACGACAAGAATTTAAAATTGAAGGGGTTCTCATGAGACGTGACTGAACACTGCCCGAGCCCCTGCAGTGTTGAGGCCCCAGCCCGTCGTTTAGCCACAGAATTCTAGAGGGGCAGAGTCCTTAAAGATGGAGCCTTCCCCCCAAGTCCATTAATTCCTAGGAGGTGTCTGAGGCCTCTAGAGAAAGTCACTTGCCCGAGATGGGACAGTCTGGATTAGAACTCAGTCCCCCTCTTTCCATCGCAGCATCTTACCAGTGTGGCATCCCAGCTCGTTGCTCTCTGGAGGACAGCCCTGTACACACCACCAGTAGAGCTTTTAGAGCATCCCAAGAAAGGACCCCAGGTCCCAGTCTTGGCCTTGCCACTAAATATCTGGGTGAGCTTGAGAAAGTTACTGTGCCTCTCTGGACCTCGGGCTCCTCATCTGTAAAATGAATTTGAAAACAACTGATTTCAAAAAGTACATGATGTTTAAGTTTGCTCACTGACCTCAGGCTGTTTCTCATGCAGTTTCCTCCCAGCAGTGTTCATTTTCCACTGTAGATTATGGAAAGAGTCTTAGTCATGCTGTGCAAACGGGAACAGCCTCCAGGAGCAAGAGCCGTGAGTCTCTGCAGAGACTCTGAAGAAAACAAGGGCAGGAAGGAGAAGGTGCAGATGAGAAGCACGTAGCCCACCCACTGCATAGGGACCTATCAAGTTCAAGTAGACATGGCAAACTCCAGGTTTGGTCATTGCAAATATGCTGATTTCTGCAATTTGAGATTATCTGGCTGGTATCTACTTCTCTCCTTCCCAAGATACCACTGATTAGAGCTCTGAAACTTAAGGAGACCCAGTAGGTAAACAAGATTACATTTTGTCCTTTTCAGTATATTATTGCTAACCAAGTTAGCAAGGCCAGGGAAATCTCTGAGGCAGTCAGATAATAATTTGAAAGCCAATAAGGCAAGAATAGAAACCCACACATGCCAGCTTTCAACCTAGTTTTGAGATACACCCTTCATTTACATAAAATTAGGGAAATATAGACATTAACCAAATATGCAATGTCATTTTCACAGAGCTTTGTTTTTCCAGGGTAAATACATGACATTTTTTATGATGGATCTTTTTTTAGAGAGCAAAGAATCATGACTTTGTTTAATATTTAGGCCCCTTTGGTTTTTTATATATCAAGTTTGGCTTAAAATGCAGCTTTGTCCAACATAGCCCATGCCGTCTGCAGCAGGCTCCTCTGGACCTGATACTGATTCAAAGTTGGGTGGAGGAGCAGGACGGCATATGGCAGAATGGGGAAACCACAGAGGTGGATAATTTCTTGTGTACTTCTTAGGTTCTAATGCAACCGGACAAAATAGTGCTGCAAAGAGCTGTGGCCTCAGAAAGTATCACTTGGGTAGAATTTCAGCTCCAGAATTTTGGTAGAAAAGGGGCTTAGAGGCAGCAAATCTGGCTAAAAGTGTTGTGCAAGAAACTCTGGAAGCTGCAATGCATGGCACATCACAGAAGACTGAAAATGCCAGTCAACCATGTCATTCGGAGGGAACGGCTGTTGGAAATTACGGGAGGGGACTGCAGGCCCCTTCTTGGCAACCCTAATTGCCCTGGTGTTACCATTCTGTCTCCTGGGACAGCTGCAGCGCTGTTTGAAGAGGACAGTGGCATCCTTGGGCAGCCACACAAGACCAGACCGTTGTCCCGCTGACGACGCTGGGCAGGCAGGCGGCGGTCGCCTTACCTCTCCCTTTGCCAGAGGGCCCCCTCAATGACAGTCAACCAGCTTGAAGGAGGGACGGGTTTCAGGATTCATCCAGGTCCTTCTTGGCCGCTTCCTTGGATAACCGTTGTCCTGCTAAGACCTCTAGCGACTAAACTGAAAACTGCAGGTGTCGAAGGAAGGAAGGAAGGAAGGAACCAGTCCCGTGGGCCGTCCCTGAGCCTCAACAAAGCACTCCCCCGACAGCCCCCCATTCCTCCCAGGAGCTCAAGGAGCCTGGCAGCATTGACTGCTGAGGCCACATGCATCCTGCCAGGCAGGGAATGCCGCCTTAATTAACTAAAACATAATTAAAAGACAGATCTCCCCTTGCACAGAGGGAGAGAGAAGGGAGTTCAAGCTGAAACAAAGAAGGAAGGGTATTGGGGGCACCAGCTATGGAGAGGTGACCAGGAAAAGCAGGTAACCAAGGGTAAGGTTTGTTATGTAGATTTTAGTCAGTGTCTTCTCCGTTGATAAGTCTCTAGTGATTTAGACTCACCCTTCTCTATCTGCTACAGGGAGAGAGACACCCTCACAAATGACATTTCCTTTATAGAGGTAAATTTTCCTTACAAAACTTCTCCCTATTTTCAGAACTTCTGTGTCTGCAGTTTCTCAAAATAATCAGCTGAAAATTATCTTTATGCCAAAAAGGCATATTTTGGGGTGGCATACTCTAGTTTCCTATGGCACCCACCACAGGGCAGTGTGAGATCAATTCATTAAGAGACCCTCTTCAAAAACGTATTAATAGCTTCTTGTACTAAACACAGATTGTCCATACTTCCAGCATATCACACATGATTTAGGTCATTTATCACCCTCCTGTCTGAAGTCTGGCGCCTTGCAAGGCAATTAATAAGCTTGTAGCTTCTCATAGCTTTAGTATGAAAAATGGGAATAAAGCACAATTAAGTGTAGAATATTATTTCCTTAGCACCATTTGTCTAAGTAAAATGTGTGGGGCTACGTTTTAAATGAGATTTTAAAAAGAGAAAGTATAGCAACTTGGTCCTTCCTCTCAGGCCAAGGAAACATTATTTAAAGTGAGACTATGGTTTATGAATTCCTGATAATTACTCTCCGTTGACTATTAATGTATCCACCCAAACACACCTTTCTCTGCACTTTTGCGAACCTCAGTAAGCTCTTTAGGCAGGCGTGGGAAGCTTAATGTATTTCCTGTGAAATTGTACCATCCTCCTTGATCAGCTTATCCCGGCTTTGCAAATGGAAAAATTTTATTCCTGGCACCAACAGCCTGTTAAATTGGTTCTGATTAATAATTGAATCTTAAGACCCTTTCAAGACAACATTTACAACAACAGATTAGTGAGGAGGGGAGAGTGATACCATGCAGCGTGGTGTCGGGATAGAATAGACTGATGACCTCAACCGGAGGTTAAATGTACAGAGTCCAGACTCTGGAGCAGTTTAAATCCTTAGAAAAATCTATCGTAAATCCATCCATACACAGGACATCTCCCCTGCAGACTGCCGGGCGTAGTGTTTATCTCCTGGTAATATACTTTTAACGCTGATCTAGACACATTCTTCTTGGACTTGGAGTGTGACTGCAGGTCACATTCTTATGGGTCACATTAAACTCTCTGGGGTTTTGAATTATTTATAATGGTGTTGCAGAATATTTCTTTCTTTAATCCTGAAGGAGAAAATACAGTTCTCCTGAAATGTCAGCCTGAGAAACAGATAGGCTCCCAGTTTAACAATCCAAAAGAATAGCCCTTCTGGATGTTTTCCAGACAAACGAGTGTCCAAATAACTCTAGATCTTTGTGGCAAATCCTTTAGGTGTCCATGCTTGTACAATACCAAAACTTGCCTGGGCCCAGAATATCCCAGACCAATCTCTGATTGAAGGTCATTTCAATCCCATTACTCTTTCACCATGGTACAAAAAAGAAGGAAACCTAAAAGTAAAAGGAGATTTTTGCAGTTAGACAAGTACCCATCACATTTTTAGGCAACCCCTAGAGTTTCTCAAAGGAAGCCTTTAGATTGCCCTGTAAAGTGGTATCAGAACCATCTGACGGATTGGTTTAAAATGTGGATGCATTAGTGGTGCGCCCTGCCTAGATCTACTGATTCTGACTCTTTGGGAATTTTCGAGTTAACCAGGAAACTCTTATATAGTACAATTTGAGAACCACCAACCTCCAGACACTTTCATTAATTTCAGTGAATTATTTCATGGGCAAAATCTAAGTACTCAAAAATTCTATTATACATGTGAGAATCTTTAAATCATTTGCTTAATAAGACTAATTTGTATGTTTTGTAATGACCAGAAGTTGAGAGCAAATTTCTTTCAACATTGCTGCTTTTAGTAAACATGTATTGAGGATGTTCTATGACCTGGGTACTGCGCTAGGTTCCGTAAATTAACGGATCCTCAGAGTTTCTCTATGAGCTTTGATATCCTCTCTACGCGTTTAGTATATATTGGAAAATCTCAGGCTGTAAGAGGGTGCTGAAAATTGAATCTTTGAGAGGACTAGGAGAAAAGGTAACAATAACAGCTAAAAGACTCCCAATTCCCTTGCGTTATGGTGATTTTGCTCTATGCCAGAGGCTTTGCCTGTGTGATTTTATTTCACTCTCACAATCACCTGTGAAGTAGGTACAGGTATATTGTCCCCACTTTATAGATGAGAACATCATAGCTCAGTGAGCCTGTTTGACGAGTCAGCAATGGAGCAGGGACTCGCTCCCAGCAGTCTGCTTCCAGAACACAGGTTCTTATTCAACACTATTCCAACTACCACCATAGTTCCTTTCCCTAATAAGGCAGAACCGGCGGAGATGCTATCAAATGCAAATATTTTATAATATCATGCAGCCAGCTAATTTCTATTCCAGTGGCAATTCCTTCTAAATCCATGAAGCATATAATGTGGACAGGACCTTGTGCCAGGCCCTGGGGATACAAGATGAATAAATGTATGCCTCAAGAAGCTCCCAGTTGCCAAGACATCAGTCATATAGAAAGTACAGAATTAGAACTCAGAACCCCCAGCTTCCTTGAGGCTATTTAGCTGCCCAGTTTGCTTTTCTAAAATCTTCCCAAGAGAATAGTTTCCATCCTGGTTGCATTATCGTGATGTCAGAACAACTCTGCCAGTTTGCCTGTTCTTGCTCAAGCAAAACAACTCCTGGGGGCAGTAAATTTTACCTCTTTGTCATGGAAACATGGATAATTATAATTTTGTAACACCTTTCAGTGTGTCAGTCTTTTTCTGCCTTTCTGGATGCTGGTAAAATTTACTGAGCTCCCAACACTGGTACCCTCCAATGTAATCCCTCATAAATAGTGGAACCGTGCACAGGAGCAGCAGGCAGTTTTCTAGCTGGAGATACTGCAGAAGAGAAATAGGGTGTGTGGTTCGCAATCACTGCTACATAGCAGCTTCTGTGGCAGTTAAAATCAAGTTAAAATAAAGTTGGTAAATTCTAGCTGTGTCCCAGACTACTTCCTGCTCTGAAGGCTGAATACAAACCAGATCATTGCACAATCAGTATAAAAACTGTGTGAAAATATTTTGAAGACCCTTTAGACGTGCCCTGAAAGCTAGCATTGCAGATTTCTTTCACCCCAGCCCCTTTTTTTTTGTTTGAGACAGTGTCTCACAGTGTTGCCCGGGCTAGTGTGCCGTGGCATCATCCTAGCTCACAGCAGCCTCAAACTCCTGGGCTCAAGCAATCCTTCTGCCTCAGCCTCCCGAGTAGCTGGGACTACAGGCATGCGCCACCATGCTCGGCTAATTTTTTCTATATATTTTTAGTTGTCCGATTAATTTCTTTCTATTTTCAGTAGAGACGGGGTCTCACTCTTGCTCAGGCTGATTTCGAA
>CAUYSK010088874.1:0-14315 GCA_963575035.1 Avahi laniger | reverse complement strand
TATCTCCATATTGCTTTCCACAGAGGTTGCACTAGTTTGCAATCCCACCAACAGTGCATGAGTGTTCCTGTCTCTCCGCATCCACGCCAACATTTATCGACAATATGTATTTTTGAGACTTCCACAAACACTTGACTCTCTTCTTGGTCATGTCTAATTGTCATATGCCACTGAGGACCCCCTGGATTCACTCCTGTCATCGATCAGCCATCCGTATGGATCACACACGTTGGATTTTTACCTCACTTCACCCCGCTAAACATCCCTAGAACACACCCAATTGTCTGGTCCATTTGCATCTGCATCCCGGACGACACAGCACCCTCAGAGGAGGGATTCATGCACACTGTTGAAAGAACAAAGGACCACTGATGAAAAAAACTTCAGACATTTATAGCTGGAATGGCCCTTAGTGCTTCAATAGTCTAGTTATCTCATTTTGCAGATAAGAAAATTGCCTCCTGATGGTTAAGTGATTTGGCTAGATCCAAACAATTGGTTAGGGGCAGAACCAGACTGGGACTCCAGTCTCCTGGCAAGTCCAGTTGCCTTTACCAAAGTTGCCTGACAAGACCTTTTTGTATTATAGCTGGAGCTGGGGATCAGTGACAAACAACGTGCATTGTTTAATGGCAATTTGAAACAATAAAAATAAAATAATGGACTATCTTAGCATAAATAGCAAAATAAAAAAAATATTATGGTTGTTTTTGTTTCTAAGTGTTTAACTTGTGATATTAAAATGTGCACCTTGTCCTAGATCTTTGGGCACAGTGGTGATGTAACTTTGTACTATTTCTCATATGCCAAGGGGAAATGTTCATTCTATGAGGATTATTCTGACAGTAAAGAGTGTGGCTCCATTCTTTTGTCCTTCTGCTTGTTAACAGGGACAATTTATCCAGAGGTGGTCAAGAAACTCAACAGATAGTTTGGAAGGGAGTGGCTAGATGGGTGGACAGAGGGGAAAGATAATCAGAATGAAAGCTTTGTCTAGAAAAGAGAAGTTTGTCCCCATTCAGATGATCCCTATCCTGCATCTTGTCACTTCTTTCAAGATGTTACCGTACATTCATAAAATAGATTAATATTTAAAGAACTTAGATTATTTACCAGTCATATAAAATATTAGATAAAGCTATTGGTGCACTTAGGCTGAGAATGAGCCCCATGAGTTGGAAATACCATTAAGTTACACATATGCAGTGAAGATAGAAATCCTTTTGGCCGCACGGAGACCAGGTCACTAAGAACTTTCAGAATGAAGGTAGTTAGGAGACAGCTCAGTGGAGTCTGGACGCTCTGGGGTATGTGTGTCCAGCTGTGCTCCCTCCAAGCCTGGACAGTGCTGATTGCAGGTTTGTGGCTGGGCCAGCCCTGGGCGCCTCTGTTCCAAGGCAGCTTCGGCAAGAGACAAGAGGCGGAACTCCCCAGAAGTGAACCTGAGGTCTTGGCTTTTCCCAATGCTATTTCCTGATTTATGTACAACTTCTTCCCAACTTGCATTTGCTCCAAGGATTTTGGCAACTATGTGAGGCCCCAAAGTCACGGAGTGAAACTAATAAAATATGTTTACCACAAATCCTTGCAGGGGAGACTAAGAGATCATAAAACTATTTACTCTCTGGTTAGAAAGTCTTATTTTTGGCTTTATATTGACAAACTTTTCAACACAACATCTGCCCTTCCATTTTAGCCTTGGGATCTAGTGGATGCTGTCCAAAGCTCTTTAACTTTTCCAGTCATTTGAATTTGGTTTTACTCAAAAACGTTATATTAAGGAGCGTGGCCTTAGATCTTGCTAGTGTCTGGCCTGCTCATGGCTGGTTTGAGAAGCACAAGCTGAGGGTTACCCTCTGAAGGCATAGTTAGTTCTGCAGAGGGGAAAAGGGAGGAGAACTACCCTTCACTTAGTGCCAACTGTATGCCTGGTGCCAAGCAAGGGACTTTTCTGTCCACAGATTCACTCGTAATTCCGTAACTTTGGAACTGTGTGCCAAAGACTTTGACAGTGAGGGAAGTGAGTGAGTGGAATTAGCTGGTGGGAAGGGGTGGACCGAAGGACTGAGTAGCTGGTATCAGCCATGTAGATGTTTGCTAGAGAAGGTATTCTGCCAGTAGCAGAGCAATGCATACATTCCTGATCTGTCTTGATAAACGTTTCAGAAGGCAGAGGATGCCCAAGGCTATACATCAGGGGTAAGACAGGGGCCGGGGGAGAGAGCTAGGGCTATGAATGAATGAAGCAGGCAGGATGTAACAGCAGGGAGTGCTGAGCACAGAGGCAAGTGCAGAACACCTTCCCTGTCTAAAAGGGGCAGCTGCTTCTCAGCTCCAGCAGACTATTCCAGATCTTCTGAATTTGCCGGGGAAGTCAGAAATCTGGATTTCTATATGAAATCCCTTCTTTTAAAAATTAGTATTGACCCATGAAACTACATACCTGGGCCCCAGAACTGACGACAACCAGCCAGTGTGCACTCTTGTACAGTTGGTTTCTGGAGATCAAATTCACCCAGACTTTGAAAATCAGGAGAGTCTGGAGGCTGGAGAGCTCTAGGGAAGGCCACAGACTGGGGACGGCTGTCACCATGGGACTCATTCACCTGAATCCTGCCCGGGCTGCTGGCGCTCACGCCTGCTTGTCTACTCTGGCCCTGGAGCACCGTGTGGCCTGCAGGCTTCATCTCTGGATGCTGCCTCTTTCTGTAGTGGGCAGGGGTGGGTGAGCACTGGCAACACAGCCACTTCAGGAATTGTGCTGTCCCCAGATCGGTGAGGTCTGGGTTCACTCTGTGGGCTCTGGCAATACTAGTCAATGACAGACAAGGGGCAAACAGCTCAGGCGCCTACGGTACTCTCATTTCATTTTTGCCTTATGGTCCCCTGCTTGGCCTGGCCTTCCATCCCTTGTGCAAACAATCATGTCTATTAAAGACCTTCCTTTTAAAATATTCAAGTGGTTTCTGTTTTCCGATTAGATTCTGATTCAATAAAACTTTCATATCACATGTTATGAATTATATATTAATTTAGGAGTAACTTTTTTTTTTCATTTCCATTTATTCAATGTGTTCTCATTAGTGCTTTGGCCCATAACACAGTCATTTGTTTGTCAACTGATTCAGTTTTTCCCAATATAGTTTATTCATTTCTATAAAAGTTGTTTAGAGAAAGACCTATTGGAATTCGTCGGTAGTGTTTCCACAGGTAATTTTACCGTAAACCAAAAGCACTATTTTCATATTTAAAACTTGTTTCTATTCATCCTTCTGGTGTGTATTTGTGATTGCTGCAATATTGTCACTTACAGTATTTTCTAAAATGACCTTTACTGAAGTATAAAGTATGAATTTATACAAAAATAAAATATAAACATTTTAAGTGCATAATTTAGTGAGCTTTGACATATGCATACAGTCCTGTACGCACCAACAGGATCAACAAACAGAAATTTTCACTATCCCCAGAATTTCCCTCAATCCCTTTAGTGGTCAATCCACCCATCCTTGGGCCCAGAAAACTACCTGTTTGCTTTCTGCCACTACATATTAGCTTTTTCTTTTCTAGAATATCATATAAATGGAATCATATGATATGTTTTTTTAGTGCCCTTTGGCTTCTTTTAGCACAATAATTTTGAAATCTAGTCATGCTGTACATATATCAGTACTTCATTTCTTTTTTCTTCCTAATAATATCCACGGTATGGATTAAATGAGATGTGTTTATCTATTTACTTTTGGCGGATATTTGGGTTGTTTCCAGCTTGGGGGCTTGTGAATAAAGCTCTTATGACAATCCATGGAAAGGCTCTGTGTGATCATAGACTTTTATTTTTCTTGAAAAAATACCTAGAAGTTGGACTGTTGGATTATATGTTAAACTTTATAAGGAAGTGTCCAATTGCTTTCTAAAAGTAGTTACACCATGTTACATTCTCACCAACAATATATGACAGATGCAGTTATTTCCCATCCTCTCCAGAAATTAGCATTATCGGTCTCTTTCATTTTAGCCTTTCTAGTACATATGCAGTGGTTTCTCATTAGGGTTTCTCATGCATTTCCCCCATGATGAACAATGTTGACCATCTTTGCCTTGTGTATTGGCTATTGGCATGTATTTTTTTGAAAGTATGTGTTCAAATCTTTTGTCCATTAAATAAATTGGGCTGTTTGTTGTATCATTAATAAATTGTAAATATATATTCATATATATACACGATATGGATATGTTGAATATTTCTTTGATTTTATGATGTGCCTTTTATTTTCTGAGATATCTTTCATAAAGCAGAAGTTTTAAATTTTGATCAAGTACAATTTATCAATATTTTCTTTTATGATTTGTGCTTTTTCCTAAGACATCTTTTTCTACCCCCAATTTGAAGATTTTCTTCTATGTTTTCTTCTAGGACTTTCATAGTTTTAGCTTTTAGTTTAGATCTATGACTCATATCAAATTCATTTTTGTGTGTGTGTTAAGGCAAGGATTGAGAGTCTTTTTTTTCGAAATGGATATCCAATTGTTCCAGCCTCCAGTATTGCTTTGTAAAGTGATATTTAAGAGACATGTTTATAATGACTTTCAGCCCTTGCAGTTGTGAAGTCATGTAATCACTCAATCTACATTAAGCATTTGCCTCATAAGGAAGAGAAATTGCCTTGCGTTCACCAGATCCTCTTTTCCCATGCCTCCTTCCGGAGCACATGGAAGACCAACACCACACTCACTGACCTCTCATGGTCAAGCAGTTCTGACCAATTAAATATGAGCTGGAAACACACGGTCATCTTTAGTCTAAGGCAGTGAGAACTCCCTGCATGACATTCCGACTCTCCCTCCCCCTACACTGGCCACTAAGAAAGCCTTGTGTTGGAGGTGGGGCCACGAAATTAAAGCTAAATTACCACCTCAAGGACAATTTCCTAGAGAGTCACTCAGGCCCACAGTGCCATTTATGAGTGAGAAGTAATTTTTCTTTTTTTTAAACAGGATCTTGCTCAGGCTGGAGTGCAGTGGCCTGATCACAGCTCACTGTAACCTTGACCTCCTGGGCTCAAAAAATTCTCCTGCATCAGTCTCCAAAGTAGCTGGGATTACAGGTGCACTCCACCACGCCTGGCTAATTTTAAAAAACTTTTTTTTTAGAGACAGTGTCTTGCTATATTGCCCAGGCTGGTCTCGAACTCCTGGCCTCAAGCCATCCTCCCACCATGACCTCCCAAAGTGCTGTATTATAGGTGTGAGCCATCACACCTTGCTGAGTGACAAGTAGATTTTTATATGATAAGCCTCTGAGATTTCAGAATTAATTTGTTACTGCAGCATAGTCTACTCTATATACTGACCAATATACTTTCTTCCTTCTTCTTAAAAGAAATAAGTTCTATGAGACAACCTCTCTAAGCAGCTAAATTACCATGGATTGAAATTGTTCAGGCAAATATGGCTTTGCCAAAAATAAGGTAAGTGAAGGAATAGCTCCATAATGTGAGAGAATTTGTAAGGACTATATATATATAACAAAAATCATCCCTTTTGTTTGAGGAATGATTTAGAGGGAAAAGCCTCACCGCATACTTGAGCCTGTATCATTTGGTTGTACAATAATAAGGCTGTAAATCTGGATGCTTTAGGAAACAGGGCTGTAGCTAGGAGATGGGGATAGGTTGGTGCAGTGCCCACATCTAGGGCCTAAGATATAACCCATAAAAGATATCAGTTAACATTTTCTTTTTATTCCCCCAGATATTACATTTCCTGCAATAGAAGATGTTCATAGGAAACTCAGGCCTCAAGTATTTTCTGGATGTCCAAGGGCACGGCTCAAAGAAATCCTATAGGAGGTTCCTATAGCTCCTAAAAGTTCTACCCCGAGTTCTTGATCTTGTACGTTGTAAAAGTCAAGTACAAAGCATATTTCAATGCTCTGCCATCATCTCTCTAGGACAAACAGCAGAGTTCAGGAGAACTTTTTTTTCTTTCCTTCTTTGTTTCCTAAAAAACAACAATGCCGGTTGATTCTGATTTGGTTCAAGAGAAGCAGCCTGAATAGACAGGGTCCTGGATGGGAAATTAGAAGTCATGGGCTCTGGGGCTCACTGTGTGGTCCAGGGCAAATTGCTTACTCTTGTTTGGAACTTGGTTTTCTCATTTGCAAATAAAAGTCTGAGTTATTAGCAATTCCCAGTTGAAGCTTACAAGGGAGCTCATGGAGCTTATTCACGGAATTTACAGTGTTGTAAAACTCTAGCAGAAATATTACCTATTTTCTGATGAGGGTACACAGGTTTAGCAAAACGTCACGTTTCTTAGCATTTTGACTGTAAGGTTTTGAACTCAGCAGAGTAGCATTACTTATCTCCTACTATGTTAAAACTGGGTTTAAAAATTATGTATGTCTTTAACACAATAGCACCTAGTGTTTATTAAGCGCTTACAATGTGCTGAGTAGTGGTCTAAATATTAGACCCAAGGGAAATCTTATTAAATCCCCCAATTCGGCCACATTTGCTATTCTTCGGTTGTTAATTTCTAGCTCTTTTGTATTGTGGTCAGCCGTTAGACTTGGCTTTCAACTGCCCCTGCATAATGCAAGTGAAGTAGAGCATATGTACAAGTCACATTTTTTTTTGGTAAGAAGTCATTGTGAAGATGATAATGGAAATTATCATCACTAGCCCATGAACTTTATACATCAATCATCTCTAAAATATGTAAGAAATTAGCCAATTAAATCAGATTTTTTTGATATCTGAAGTGAATCTGCTCACTGTAAAAATGAAAGCTCTTCTTGGATGTTTAGCAAAACAGAAATAGATAGATTAAAATATGCTTATTCCAGAAGCATCGGTCAGGTCTATCTTTGGTGTACAGCAGGTACCAATGGATGAGAGGATGAAGCTAAGTGTGAAGTAAGAGTAAATAAAATAAAAGAAAGTAAAACCCACTAATTTCCAGGAATTTGTTATTGATTAGATAGTTGTTCTGATTATGTATTGCTATGCAATGAACTACCCCAAAACTCAATAGCTTAAAGAGAAACCGTTTTACTATCCTGCATGAATTTGTGGGTCAGGAATTAGGGTAGAGTGCAGCTGGGTGATCTTCACTGCTATGTGCCACTGAATGAGGTTGCTTGGTGGTATTCGGCTAGTGATGGGCTGGTCTACAGGCTCCAAGAAAGCTTCACTCACAAGTCAGGCACCAGGTGGGCATGGCTAAAAGGCAGGGCTCAGTTGGGACTGTCTATCAGAATGGCTCCACAAGGTCACTCCAGCAATGCAGCATCGGGGTGGTCAGACATTTTGCACTATGATGCAGGGCTCTCTAGAGCATATTCCAAGTCATCTGAGTGGAAGTTGAAAAGCTTCTTATGATCCAGTGTCAGGAGTTCCAGAACATCACCACCACATCCTGTTGGTTAAGCAGATCATCAAAGTCAGCCCAGCTTCAAGAAGAGGAAAATTGGACTCTACCTCTCAATGGCAGGCATAAAGAATGTATATTTATCTTTAATTTACTGTTAGTGTTCACATCCAAACTACTGGAAGCAATTAGCAAGAGAGCAGTTGCATGATGCCTGGCAAATATTTGTAAGAGCCTGTGGTGTAGCCTGAGGTCATAATTTGCTGGAGAAAGTGGAGTCAAGGAGTGATCCCAGTAAGATGTCATCAAAGGCACTTTGGAAAGTCCTTGTTGCTCAGCCTGCGTGTTGGAGTGCATGCATGAATCTTAGGCTCCTGGCACTGTTCTTAGTCTTTGAAGGGTTTGTAATTCACAATGAAGGAACTCCAAAATGGATGGCACTGAAATAATTATATAGCCTTTAAAAATTTCCAACCTCATTGCCCATTCTTCTGGGGAAGCTCTTTGTAAGTTTACTAAGTGAAACCAGCTGTCATTTTTAACTCATCACTGTTAAGTGTTATTTGGCTAGGGCAGTTGGCCAGTGGCTATTTCCATGACTATGGTACTGACAAACTTTAGAGGCTACTGGCACTAGCATTAGCCAGAAATCACATGTACCCATGGAGAATGTCATTGACCAGACCCATCTAGAGGAGAGTGTCCATTAACTGCCAGAGGTTATAAGAGGACAACTCTTTGTTCAAATAGGTCATCTCCTGCCATCACTAGTTGGGCCACAGTTTCTGTTGAGAAGGGCTTTAGAAAGGTACTTCCCAGAAGGTGGAGGCGTACAGGCAGCTGGCATTTGATTCCTAGCTCACCGCCCCGATCCCCACTCCCACTGCTACCACCACACTCAGCCTCCAAGGAGTCATACCCCTTCTTTCCAAGTCCAATCTTTTCTCTCCGTGCTCTTTAGGTCAGCTGAGACAGGCCAACATCTTCAAAACAAACTTTGTCGATGAACATAAGGCAAGAAGAAATCAATTAGGAAAATGCAAATTATGTAATAGAAGTCAAGTCCAAAGATGCTGTTTTCTGACCCCGAGACAGCTACAGTCTAGCCCCAGAAGGCGGGATTGAAGCTCCAGTCTAGCACTTTGTTGCTCCCGTAACTTGTCTTTCTAAATCCCAGGATATGTGCTTATGTGCCAACTTATATGGTTCTCTGGACAAATGCAAAAGACACTTATTAATGCTAAATACTTTCCTCCTTGACTTGACGTGAACTCTCATGTTATTCATGGGCCTCTCACCCATTGTCTTGTTCCTGGCCGGCTG
This sequence comes from Avahi laniger, assembly GCA_963575035.1. Lineage (NCBI taxonomy): Eukaryota > Metazoa > Chordata > Mammalia > Primates > Indriidae > Avahi > Avahi laniger. The sequence goes on along the minus strand of CAUYSK010088874.1, from coordinate 5,618 downwards.
GCAGGGCTGTGCAGGAGCTACACACAGCAGGCCCAAGCTACAAACTCCATCCAGCTTTTGATATTCCTGTGATTCACTAAGGAGGTGTCTTCCCTGGTCCAGTGGGTCTAGTGTGGTCACTGGGAGTGGGAGCACTGAATACAGATTACCTTTCTACCTGACTCCAGCGAGATGACTTGTGAGCCTTAGTTTCTCATCTGTAAAATAGAAATAATAAGAAGAATACATACCTCATAGGATTGTTGTGAATATTAAGTGAGTAGTTAGGTATAGGATATTTTAGAACAATTCTTGCCACAAACTCTCAAAAACTGTTAGCTGTGGTAATGATAATGATGAGTACAGAATGCCTTGATTGTTACTATAGTGCATGGTGTAGTAATGGCTTCCTGGATATACGTTATCTCAGAGAGGGCCAGAGCTGCTACTTCTCCAGGGAACAGCCATCACTCCTCACTGCTCAGATGTAGACAGGGACAGTCTCCAACAGTGTGTACCAAACTCTGGTGCGAAGGCGGAGGAGGAGAACGGGAGGAGGAGGACGCAGGAAGCTGACACCAAGAGTGCCTGCCTTGTGTCAAGCCTTAGGAGAGAGTATATGGCATCTCGTGGAACTGTCTCAGGGACAGTGTGAGGCATGATGTACACCCTCTGCTCTTTATAGCTGAGGAAACAGAGACAGAAAGTTTGAGTAAATTGCACAAGGTCAGTTAACTAATAATGATGGGGCTAGGGTTCCAACCTAGGAGTGTCTGGCTGAAAATCCTCTGTTCTTTCCTCCAAACCATACTGGATATTAGGACTATGTGAGGGTCCTGGTGTCCCTCTTGATCTAGCTGGGGAAATTCTCAAATTGTCAGAATAAAGAAGAAAGGGAAAGACGAAACCAAACAAAACACAAACAACAACAACAACAACAATAACAAGATATCAACTACTAACTACTCCCCCCCCAAGCAAATAAAACACCTTGACCTAGAAAAGTTATGCTCTTGGCTCCCTACAACTAGCATTTTCTTTTTAATTTTGAAGAACTCCCAATATCTTTTTTAGACAAAGAAATGGTGAACTTTAAATAAAGAGGTATTTCAGGACTCATAGTTTTTAAGCTATAGCTAGACTCCAAATGCTGTTGACTAAAAAAAAAAGTATATTTACATCTATTCTACGTTCTGCTACTCAGTGCTATGCTATGCTTTGCTATTCCATTCTATTCTTGGATGTTCATTCATGTATTAATGAATATTAATAAATATTAATGAGTGCCTTTGGTGTGGTGGGTACTAGTCCAGGTGCGATGGATTCACTATTATATTGGTCAATGTGGTGAATAGAATAATGACACCCTCCTTCCACAAAGATAACCATGTCCTAATCCCCAGATCCTGTGAATGTGCTCTCTTATGGGAACAAAGGGACTTTGTAGATGTGACTAAAATAAGGATCCTGAGATTGGGGAGATTATCCCAGATTATCTAGGTGGGCCTGATGTAATTATAAGAGTTTTTATAAGAGAAAAGGAAGAAGCTCAGAGTGAGAAAATAGGAGATGTGGTGGTGGAAACAGAGGTTAGGGTGAGGTGCTTTAAAGATGGTGGTAGGGCCCATGAGCTAAGGAATGCGGGTGGCCTCTAGGCTGGTAATGCAAAGGAAAAGATTCTTCCCTAGTGATTCCAGAAGAAACAGAGCCCTGCTGATATCTTGATTTTAGTCCCAAAGACTCATTTTGTATTTCTGACCTCCACAACTGTAAGATGCTAGATTTTTGATGTTCTAAGTCACTAAATAGGTGGTAATTTGTTGTAGCAGCAATAGGAAACTAATACAGTTAGGATAGCTAGAGTAGACTGCAGTAGCAAACAGCTCCCAAATCTCTTTGACGTAAATCAACAAAGGTTCCTTTCTTCCTTCCTTCTCTCCCTTTCTCCTTCCCTCCTTCCCTCCCTCCTTTCCTCCTTCCTTTTTGAGACAAGGTCTCACTCTGTCACCCAGGCTGGAGTGCAGTGGTCTGATCATAGCTCATTGTAACCTCAAACTCCTGGGCTCAAGTGATCTTCCTGCCTAAGCCCAGGGTCATCTCAGCTCCTTCATCGAAACCCTGCAGCAGAGGGAGGGCCTGGGCCCAGGACATGACTCCTGCCAACAGTGAGCCCCAGAAAATCCCGGCTCCTCTGCTCACCTGGCCCATGTTCCATCCCCGGTCACCGGGAGCCTGCCTCTCCCTCAGGTGCTTTCTTCCCCATGTGGGTCCCTCACAACAGCCAGAGGCCTGCAGCGCCCTTCCTCTGTCAACAGCACACAGCAGAGGGACAGGTGCTGCCCACTCATATTGAAAAACCTGGACATTCTCCTCCTGATTCTCATCCACATGTGAAAAGACTCATTCTGGAGTAGGGGAAAGAGCATGAGATTTGGAATTAGAAAATCTGGATTTGAATCTTGGCTTTTCTTAGGCTGAATTCCTTGACAGAGTTTCAATAAACCAGGATTTTGTGTGAAGTATAGTGTACTTCCCACACCGCATAACCTAACCTAGACCTGATCCGCTTAGCAAATTCCTTCCCATCTTCCAGTGGGCTCGAGCCACTGCCCCTGCCTCTGTGACCTCTTTGTGGATCCCTTTCAAAATCTTGTTTTCTGACCTGCTTGCTGCCTGATGATCACCTTGGTGATGGCCATCCTCTTAAGAGCAACTTTGACCCCCAGCCACAGCACAAGCCTTGCCCTGTGCCTTCAGCAGGATGGCTATATTAAGTAACAGGTCCATACGCCTAAATGTGAGCAAGAGACAAATAGTTTCGCGGTAGGAGAGTAGAAATAAGCTAGAGTTCTTACTTAAAATCAAACCTCAAATTCTAAGCAGCTGCCAGGGATATGTGTGCTGCATAACATGTGGATTCTTGGCAAGTGGCACCAGGCTCTCCCCGTGCAGCGGAAGCTGCTCGTGTCTCACATCACACTCCCTTGGCCAAACTCCGATTTGATCTGCAGTTGCACTGGACAGTTCTGGACAACTCAACAGTGTTCCACCTCAAGCACGTGCCCTGCCTTCTCTGATGTCAGGGCAGCCACTCAGCAGGCGTGAAAACAGCCTGGCAGTGAGGGAGGCCAGTGCTCCTGGGGCAGCCCTCAGAGGAGGTGGAAGCCACGGAATACAGGCTCCAGCTGCGCTTTGCCCATGTAGGCTGTTCTGGGAGCTTTCGGTAGGCAGATCGGGAAGTTTTGGCAGAATCAATTCCATTTTTCCCATTACAACCTTCATAATGCATTCTTATGGTGGCTTTTCTTCCTTCGTGCCTCAGTTCTCTCTCCCATTCTTGCTTCCTTGAGATCACCTCCCATGGAGGACAGAATAACGGCTCCTGAAGATGTGAAGATGTCCGAATACTAATATTGACTTAAGTTTGGTGATTTGCTAGTGCATGCACAAATCTAAAAGCAAACTGTGCTCTGAAATCCAAGTTCAACTGAACTGAAAAAATTAAGAGAACACAATTGTTGATGAACTCAGTGAGCAAGTCCAGTGCACACGACATGCCATAAATACATTACCCCACACAAGCCGCACGTGTGATGTGGTTGTGATCAGTGAGCACAGTGTGCATGGGTTGTGAGGATTTGCTAATCAGGGGAAAATTCTGTGATTTCACACACACAGTCTCTTAGAATTACTGTTGGCAATTGCACAGCTACCTTTCTTTGCAGTCCCCAAAGTGGGAAGAATTTTTTTCTATTTCGATCTAGAGTGAGAGTATCTGATTTAAGAAAACACATCAGCTTACAAGCTTTTGTGGCTTTGCTCTTATGATAAATATTAAACCTTGGTTTTGACTAAATAGGAGAAGTCTTAGTGAGACCTTTATGGGTCTTGGAACCCTGTTTTCTAATGTTTTCTTGACCATTTTCTTGAAGACTCCTTGAGTTGCCATAAAATTTGCTTTTTCACATCTTGAGTGACCTGCACAAGTTTTAACAGCCAGAGTGGATAAAAATCACTCACCAGAATACATGGAAGAAAGGGAGACATAGGAAAGCAAACAACACACATGATAGAACACATACAACTTGGGATAGCAAGAGAGAGTGCCCACTGGTTGAAAGAATTCTTGGTGCAGGACGCTAACTGCCATTGCCCAGGAGTGTTGTTAGGAACTGTCACCTTAGCTCATGGCTCAGAGCAACAGGTATTCAGATTGTGAGAAAACAAACTGTGTGCTGTAGTGGAATGAATTTCACATATATATGATGCACACATATCATGTATATATAATTTTTATATATTATATATATTTATGAATATACAAATACATTTTAAAATATCTTTCTAATATACCATATATTGTATACTTTTTCAAAAGAAGAAATGATTTAAGAGACAAATAGCATTTTAATAAACCACCAAGGTTTGTATGTATACGCCTTTTTTTCCTTTGGGATACTGCAATTTTGCACTTTCAATTGTCTTTTGTCACTAATTGGAAATTCTTGACTGCTGTGCTGTCAGTTAGGGGAAATGCTCACAGACAAGCTTGTAGAAACACCTAGACAAGAAGCATTTTAAGACGGGCAAGCGAGTTGGCTTGTAACAAATCAGGAACAAATAACTAAGAACTGACAGTGGCCTCGTTTTGTGTTTGTGAGGCGACTTTGCGGGAGGGGATTTCAAGGTAAACAGCAATGTCAGGACTCTCTGATAGAAGGGACCTGCACAGGAGGTACTATGGGTGGCAATAAACAGAAGATGTCTCTGTCCTTTTTTAAAAAATATTTTTTTTCATTTATTTTTGTTCACTTATTTGTTAAAACCAATCATCTCAGAAAGCTATGGAGACAATATAAAACGAAAGAAATTGGTCAATATGTTGCACAACTGTTTAGATTGTTTCCTTTCAATTCATTTATTATTTGACTTCTCTTTTTGATAGACTCCAAATGTGCAGGAGAATATTGCTGCTGGCTAACGGTTGGAGAGAGTGGATAGGGATGAGGCAAACTGTCAGCAACCTGTCCCCTTCCCAACATCTTCAGATTCCTTGGCTCTGCCTCCAGTGTCCAAAGTAGTTTGTACCCTTAGCTTACCTAAGCACGCATTTTAAAATCTTTGCACTGCACTCTTTTCTTCTGCCGAACAGTCCTGATGCACGCCAGATAGCAGCTGGCCCAGTGAGGCCATTCACATCGCTGCCGTCTTCTTCTGCTTCTGGGCCTCTGTACCTGTCTCTGAGGAGCGGCAACCCATGCCTCTATGGACCCACGTTGGAGGAGCGTGGGCTGGAGGCATTGAACTTCGACAGCATCTCCTGTGGCTAATCTGCTTATATGCTTTTGTTTTCCGTTGGCTTAGAGTAAACCATTATTTTGAAAAAATTTTAACTACATCTTAGGGGAAGTTAGAAGAAAGGGTGTTGTTGCCCCTATGTCAGGAGGAATTCAGCACGAGTGAGGGCTAGGAGGCTGGGGCCTGCAAGGTTCCTGGCTTAGAAGAGGCAAGGCTAGGGCCGAGGGAGGAGCAGGGGCTTGCAGGGAGGAGGCCAGAAATAGGGACGGCCCAGTGTCCTGACTCTTCCTCACACTCAAATTCTCCTCCTGGTTGGTATTTTAACTTCACACTGATTTAAA